>JAFJMP010000105.1:32500-102496 GCA_029692085.1 Gymnothorax javanicus | reverse complement strand
GGTCTCGTTAAGTTACAGCTTCTCCCCCAGTCCAGCGTGTCACATGCTTAGGTGATTTCATGGTTTCTGGGTTTCAAACACTCCTTCCAATCTCGTTTGCTTCCTTCACCTCTCTTTTCTATTTTACTAACCAATACTAACAGTTTGTTTTTGTTAAAGTTACTAACCCAGACTAACATTGTATATAATACTAACTTACTAACGAGCACTAGGGATTGTATAGCTGCACTTACTAATTGATTAACAAGCTCTCTTTTCGCCCTGTTCTAGTCTCCGCCTCTTGCCTTCTCTTAGTCTTTGCTGCAATTCAGCGGATCCTCCGCACCTGCTCCTCGCTGTCCTGCTTCTCATTATCTGTGCACGTTAGAACTCCCTAACCAGAGCTGTATGTTTTGTCATACGTTGTCTCATGTTCCCTGTCCGCGTTTTGGCTTTTGCCAATTTCATGTGGTTAGGTTCTCCCTTGTGTTTCCTCCCACGTAATTAGTCTGATCCTCATCACCTGATCCTAATCATAGCATGTGACTTCCCTTGAGTGTATTTAAGCTGTCTTCTCACTGCAGTTCCGTCAGAACGTTTCTCTTGTTTACCTGTGCTGCTATTGTCTTCGCTTTTGTACTCATAGTGTTACTCTTCTGACTGGACCGTCCGACTTACGATTTTTGGCTCTGCTTTTTGGTACTATTGTCTGCATCTGTTTACTTAACCCTTTCGCCCGACTACGAGTTTTGTGTTTGCTGCCCTGTTAACGGTTTGGATTCGCCCACTGGATTTTGGCTTTTGCTTCTCTGACAAAGCTGTGCCTGTTTACGAACCTGTTTTTGCCCGACCACGAGTACTGTGATTGCTGCCCTGGTTTTTGACTCTTTTTCTGCCTTACTGGATTGTGATTTTTGGATTGGACTTTGTACCTTTTGCCTTCTGCCCTGCGGGGGTTTCCCCCCCTCGCTTAAACTCTACTACTGCACTGCTTGGTTCTCACATCTGGTTCCTGAGCATATCCTCACATGTTGGATAAGTTCTGGAATTTAAAATAGATTCCATGTAACATTTACCTATTTCTTTTGTCTGTACGCTTAACAAGAATATTCACGGGAGCACTGCACTTTGTGTTTTTTTTTTTTTTTTTTTTTGAAGATGCTGGTGCTTTCAACTCTTGTAGTATTCTGACATCGGAGGTCCTCCTATAAAACAAGTGACAGATTGATGTCTGAGTGGGTTACTGATGTCAATGGCAATTCAGGTTCGTCTCAATTTATCTTTTGTCTGTTCCCTCATTGTCTCATTTTGCTGGATTCTTGACCGTGTCACCAGTAACAGGATTGTTG
Organism: Gymnothorax javanicus; assembly: GCA_029692085.1. Taxonomy (NCBI): domain Eukaryota; kingdom Metazoa; phylum Chordata; class Actinopteri; order Anguilliformes; family Muraenidae; genus Gymnothorax; species Gymnothorax javanicus. The sequence goes on along the minus strand of JAFJMP010000105.1, from coordinate 101,168 downwards.
CGCCGCCCCCCCACACTATTCATTGTCTTGATGGGACGATGCTGCAAATTATCAATACCTTTAAATATTAATTTCTCTCCAACGTGTGGATGGGTCTTCGCTATTCGGAGGGTGGTTTTTGAAGACTTCTAGAGCTCTTTCTTCCAGTTTTTAGCATCATCAGCACTTCTCAGTGGAAGGCGCAAGGTGGCCAAAAATCCTGCTGCTGATGGGCACTCTGTGAATGAGCACAGGCGGTACTCATACTCAAGATGCCCTGTAATTATAGATATTCAACATTGAGCTTGATATTGTGTGTGTGTGTGTGTGTGTGTGTGTGTGTGTGTGTGTAAAATATTATTCAATGCAGTGCACCATTTTAAATCCCCTTTTGTTGTTGAGCATGCGCCTTTAAATGGGGTTTTAAATGAGGAACGATTTATAAAAGGTGGTGCCAGTATATTTTGGGGGTTTTATTATTGAGAAGAGGGTTTGTTATCAATATTTTGTATTAATATTCTAGACAGACTCAAGAACAGTTTTTTTCCCCAAAAGCCATAACTACTCTGAGCTCACACATTGACTTCACAGTCCAAACCCCCAATCCCTGGACTTTCTTTTACCCACTACTGTGCAATATTTAATATTATTGATAAAGCTAGAAGCACTCGCTAATGAGTTAATTAGGTTAGTACTATGTGACAATATATACACACCCTTAAATAAGTGCTGGTTAGTATGGGTTAGTAATGGCCCTATCTGAGAATGCATTCACTCAGAGTTTTGCAAGACCCAGAATAAGCGCAGGTGGAAGCAATGAATGAAATACTGCAGCCAAAACCGAAAGAGGAAACGTGATTGGACCACGAGACTCAGGCATACTGAAGGCTGTCACACGACACCACAGGAGTCAGGGCAAGAGGGAATCAATGGTCAGACCGCGGGAATGGAGCTGAAAAACAAATCAAGAGGCACAGGGGAAAAGCACACAAGGCAGAACCATAACAATTGTATATTTTAATACATGGTTGCACTGTCAGTGATGATTCTAGGACGCGTAATTTGCGGCATCCCGCAAGTTTGACAGACTTGATGCTAAACAAAGATTTCAGTGCGCCAGTAACTACGCATTACATAATGATTTGGTGCAAATCCTTTGTTCTAGTGCGTAGATTGATATGAAAACATCGTCTATAACAAACTTCCGTGCATTTATTCAACAAATTTATAAACCTACGACAAAGATTGCTGTGAAAATGTCGGCAGTAAGAGACTTCTGTATATGCCTGTATACTGAATCGTGGCTGGATTCATGTTTCTGTAACCCCCTGTCACGCTCGAGTGCTGCTTTCCAGTTGGTAAAACCACGCGAGGTAAAAAACAGCATCCCTCTCACCGCAGTAACATATTTCCTGCAGGGAAAGCAAAAGCATGCATCCCGCTGAACTGAGAACTCCAGCCACGCGTTAGGTATGCGATACCAGGCTGGATTGAATGATTGCCATAAAGCACCGAATGCACGCTCTGGGTAGCTAGCTAATATTGGCTGGGATGGAGCATCGCCATTCAAGTCGCTAACTGCGTGAGGTAGGGCTGAGGCAGCAGAGAGAGGGAACTGGTTTGGGTCAGTGCTTGTGGAGGGTACTGGAGCCATAGCCATAGTCATAGCTTCTGGTGTGCAAGCTAAGGCATCGCCAGAGATGCCAAGTCTCACGTATTCGGTGTAGGTCTCACGCTTTTTTTTTTGGCTAATTCAACGTAGTCCACAATTATTCAATGTACGCTTATTATTGAGATTCTCATGCGGAATTAAAATCCTTGTGCATTGAAGTTTCAGTTTCACTTCCGTAAAGGTGGACCTTGATCACCAAAACTAACATGAAACGAGACTCCAGACTTCTCGTGCTTCTCTTTACTCAGGGATTGGAAACAATGCATGTGTTTCATGATCGTTTAAATTGTTTTAATGAAATCAGACCATTTGAAACGCCTTTATGTAATTCTATTGCTTTCAATCCCTCAGTAAAGACAAGTGTGAGAATTCCCGAGTCATAATCGATTTCCGCGTCACTAGTGGGGAAATCCACCGTAATGCACGTGAAACTGATTAAATTAATGCACAATGACTTCAATTCCGCGAGTGAATTTCTTCAGTACACGTTGATTGAATAATTGCTAACTACGGCACAGGTACGTGAATGCCACTAAGAGGCAAGAGACTCACGCTGAATGCGTGAGACTTGCCATCTCTGCATCGCTTGAGGTTGAAACAGCACAAGGCTTGCTAATGTGATAGGAGTTGCTTTTAATCTCATTGTACATGTGTATAGTGACAATAAATTCATTCTATCTATCTTCTAATATCGCAAACACATATGCTCCGCGTGCCCTAGCAACCCGGTGTGTCATCAGTAACATGGATTACCACACATAGCAGCACGAAAAATTTAAACTTGAAATTTTCTAGACTGGATGCTTGATGTTTTTACACATTTGAATCTTTCTCTGGGTACCCAAACATCAAGGTAAGCTGAAAAAGTACTGATTACATTCATATTGGGGGAGTTTGAATACGGAATTATTTCGCCCTTGCGTTTTTGGCCAATTATGCTGTCCACTGCCTTATACCATGAAAATGTATCTTTCTCATAACTTGAGCTGCCAGACTTTCGCACCGCATCCCGCACTTTGAAATATCGCAGCTGCATTTTCGTTAGTTTGTAACGGCACAGATCTATTGTTCTGTGATAACCACTGAATGGCCCTCATTTATCAAACGTGCGTGCACCAAAAAAATCGGCGTACGCCAAATCTCCCGCAAGGATCGGCATTTATCAATCTGAACGTGAGCGAACAGTCTGCAAAAATCTCACGCCAGGTCTGATCAGGCGTACGCAGATTTGAAACCAGCTAACAACATGCAGGAACGAGTGCAGCAGTCAAAATGAGTAATAAACCATATGCAGCGATGCGGATGTCATGCTGTTGTTGCTCTTATTAGTAAAATGAATAAATAAGCTAAACAGATAAATAGGCTAAATAAATAAATAAGACACCTGTGTTGAGAAATTAATTAAACGTATATTTTGAGACAACCTGCTTATCAGGCCAGACGGCTGACAATTACAATCAATTTGATTAAGTGCAATGCGTGGCTTGGCAGATATGCAGTGTGGTATGTCAGATGCTCATCCAGTCAGATATATACTGAACAAGAAAAGAAATGCAAGTTAATTAAAGGCAGACTGGAAAATAAGTTTGCGCGTAATTATTTTAGAAAATCAAATTTTTTACCAGCGTGTGCACATTTACACTCGGTTCATCAAATTTTTTTTTTATTTTGCGGTCACTTTGACTGAGTAACCATAAGAGTACATTAACTGATTAAAGCTGCAAGCAGCGATGAACGGGCCCTCGCACCCTTGTGCATGTTGTGGGTAGTTGTGAGATCCTGATGGGTGCAGGTTTGCACTCACGACAATTGGACAGGTCAAGTACAGGCAACAACCTGTGATAAAGTTTCGAGCAAATCGGACAAAGCACGAAGGAGTTATGACAAGTTGATAGTTCATCCACCAGGGGGCACTCGGAGCGTAACCAAACATGGGCAGGTGCATTCAGGGGCAGACCCTCAGCACAAATGTGAAGTTTAGAGCAAATCGGCCAATGTCAATGTGAATTATGGCATTTACTGTTTCCACAAGGGGGCGCCATGAGCAAGATTGCCTAATAGCATATGGAGGCGTTCAGAGCGGGGCTCTTATCATGTACAGGAATTTTGAAGCCGTTTGGATGAAATATGAGGGACAGAGAGCTGCTCGAATATGCATGGCGAAGCATCAAAAATGGGGACGCCATAGCGGCCACGCTCATCAACCTACAGACATGCAGAGCACAACTTTTGATCAGCATGGTTTTTTGATGATCTTTAATAAATCTGAGGTTGATTGGACGAAATCTCTCAGAGGAGTTTGTTAAAATACAACGTGTGGAAATCAGGCCAAAATGACATGTTAAAATCAAAATGGCCGACTTCCTGTTTGGAGTAGACCAATGGTGCCCCTGACTTTTTTGTGCGCCTTGGCAACATAGACATGCGTACCAATTTTCATCTTCCTATTCAAAAAAAACCCCTAAGGGGAAGGGTTTTGAAAATTTCAAGGGGGGCGCTATAGAGGCATTTTGCCCCCCCATAGGGCTGCCCCTATCAGATGTAAGAGCTCGCAACCCTTGACCTGTGAATAATTTTTCATGATGATACGAGTTCATTAAAGACATCAAAAACCCAAACGTATTTTCATGGCGAGGGATCCATCTTCGCCACGTCGCCATACGGATGCCATTACTCGTAGCTTCACAGCATTCATAATGTAGCTTTACCAACTTTTTCTGCATGTTTTAAATTTGGAATGAAGTTGATGAGTTCAACTATGTGTCATCACTAAATGTTAAAATAAAAACTGGTCACTTCCTGTTACCACCGGGGGGCGCTATCAGTAAAGTGGGAAGTTATTAAATCGTGACATTCAGGGCAGAGCCATCATCATTTCCAGCAAGTTTGAAGCTGCTACGATCAAGTATGTTGGCGTGAAAACATTTTGAAATTTTTTGGCGAGTCGCCAAAATTTGTCACACCCTAGCAGCCACGCCCTTTGACCTACAGACATGCAGAGCACAACTTTTGATCAGCTTGGTCTCTAGGTGATCTGTACCAAATCTGAAGTTGATCGGGCGAAATCCCTTGGAGGAGTTTGTTTTAAAATTCAAAAATTCTAATCAAAATGGGCGACTTTCTGTTGGGTTTAGGCATAATAATAATAATAATAATAATAATAATACATTTTATTTAAAAGGCGCCTTTCAAAACACTCAAGGACACCGAACATGACACAATATTAAGAACAAACAGTAATAAAAGGAAAACACGAAGGAAAATAAAAACAATGATAAATTACAATAACAGCAATAGAAATAACAACCAAAATGATAAAGAAAACAATGATCCATAATATACTACCAATTAAACGGAGTAGGCAAGTCTAAAAAGGTGGGCTTTGAGCCGAGATTTGAATAAGGACAGAGAATCGGAATCACGGATGAATTGTGGGAGAGAGTTCCAGAGACGAGGAGCTGTACGGGAGAAGGCTCTGGACCCCATGGTAACTAAACAGGCGGGAGGTGTGATGAGAAGCATGGACGAGGAGGAGCGAAGAGTACGGGAGGGTGTGTAGGTGCAAAGGAGATCAGAGATGTAAGGAGGTGCCAAGTTGTGGAGAGCTTTGAAGGTGAGGAGGAGAATCTTGAAATCAATACGGAATTTGATGGGGAGCCAGTGAAGTTGTTGCAGAACGGGTGTGATATGATCAGTAGCGGTGGTTCTAGTGATGGTCCGGGCAGCTGCATTCTGGACAAGTTGAAGTTTCTGAGTGACCCTTTGAGGGAGACTGGAGAGGAGGGAGTTACAATAATCTAAACGGGAGGTGACAAGTGCATTGACAAGGATGGCAGTGCTGGTGGGAGAGCGACGGACGGAGACGATTAATGTTTCGCAGATGGAAAGTATGCAGACCTAGTAATGTTATTGACATGTGATTCAAAAGAGAGTGCTGTCGAGGATGACACCCAGACTCTTGACTTGGAAGGAAGGAGAAACTGCGTGGGCATGGCTCCAATGAGATTTTTTGTATGTCTGGGTATGATACATATGTTCATCGAATTTCGTCTGCCTACGACAAAGTAACTGAATTTCCCTATGGTAATTTTGAAACGTGTTTAGGGGGCGCAATTTCAGCATTTGGGGTCGAACATGTGCGAGTGCCCTAACATATCGAATTTTGGATGTGGCCGGACGAATGTGGAAAGTTACAAGTGTTTTCATATTTGGGAAAGGGGCAAAATTGGTCCTTGAAAAGTCGGAGGAATAATAATAATGATAAACAGCGCGATTTCAATAGGGTCCTCCGCTGACGACTTGCAGTCGGCTCGGGCCCTAACTAGCTAACTTGCGTTTCTTTTGTTGCTCAGTATATATAGGCCTACGGACACTTTGACCAAGATCACATTTTGACAGTGGCAGATCTTCTATTGTTAGAGGAATAAGCTTCTGTCCGACGTGAGGAACTTTAGGCACAGAGAAGATCTCCTCCGGGAAAGTGACAAGTGGCTGCTTGTTTTGTGTGGCACACAATAAAATGTCATGGAGTAATCCTAATAAAAGTACAATGAAGAGTGATTTCTGCAGACTGTCTTTCAACAATTACCCTCATGCAGCTCCAATCGAGGCGGTGGGGACTCATCCATGTCCCCACTGCCTCGTATTCCCACGATTGAGAGGGAGCCCTGCTGCCCACGCGCTCCTCAAGCGGTGACAGCTGGAGGTTCGAGTCTGGTTGGCCTCCACCAGTCCGTGTGCTGCTGTGCCTGGCGCCGCAACCCGTTTTTGGTGACAATCTTAAATCGGACCACTTGTTTTTTAACCTACATGTAAAGCATTTGGATTGTCAATTATGTAGGCTATATAACATGAAATATCATGGATCTACAAATTGAATTTATTAAGGCTGATGTTATTCGCACTTATCGTGTGGCCAATGCTGATTTTTGTCTTGGCCACACTTATAAGTGCGCCAGTTGATGACCATTCCAGTGCCACTTATAGAAAGTACCGCTTAAAATAAAATTGGCCAAGAAAAAATTTTTAGCTTTGGACACACTTAAAATAAGTGTGGGCAATGGAGAAATGCGCATCTTGGCCACACTTATAAGTGCGTCTAACGCAAATTTCGATCAATTTTTGTGCTTGGACGCACTTAAATATAAGTCGCTTCGATTTATTAATGAATTAAATGAAACATCTGCTGCACTCCGGTTTTCCACCCGAACGGTGTTTACCGCAGCAGCAATAGTTTTCCAAACTGCAGCCTTATGGGCTCCCTTCATGCCGCTCTTAAGGCTTCCAAATAAAATTATTTTGTTTTTCCCCACCTAGGATGTGATAATTTATATTTCCTCCTCAGTGAAGTTCTTTCTTCTTTGCCGTCTTTCGAGAGTCCATGTCGTAAAGTGGGCAGGACGATGCCTCCCGGAGCATGAATTTATAGGGGCGCGTCATGTGAATTACGATGGTTTCAGCCGCCAGATTTATCAACGCCACGCCAGTTCTACACCGAAATCAGCCACGTACACACTTCTAGTAAATCAGACATGACACTTGGTGAACGCTAATATTTGCACCAGAATCTACACCAGATCCTACGCAAGTTTGAGAAATGAGGGCCAATGTAACTACTCACAAATTATTCCATAAATCAATGAGCTTTTTGTGTATAGTATCCAGTTGCGATTATATTTTAAATCTGCCTACACACTTCGCAAGCAAGCATTGAATTTCTTCGTTTGAATGGAGAGATCTTTTTTTTGCCGCTGCATTTGTTAGAACAAGAGAGCCGTAACACATACCACACTTCTAATGAAGTGTCACCACGCGACAATGCCTTTATTACAAATACATGAACAATGCTTCATCGCCTCAATCATAATGAATAACTTATTTACCTTCAGTTGTGCATATTTTGTGTCTGAAAGCGACCGACTGTCACATTCGCACTTGAACGCTGCCATTATCATGTGTTTTGATAAGCTAATTAAGCAGGAACTCTGATTGGCGAAGCGATGTAATGGTGCAAATATCCTGTAGAAAAAAATTTCGCGCCCGGAGACGCCTCCGCGCATGCCCACTCTGACTTGCTGTAAATATAGCCCCGAATCACCGTTTACGGCGCCGTAAATATAGCCACTGCCTATTGACAAAGATGTCTTTGGTGAAATGCTGACAGCTAACGTTCCCTTTGGCCGTGGCTGAAAAAGCTACCCACTGATTTCTGGTGGCATCGTTTTTTGGAAGAGAAAATAGTTGGGCTTTTCTTCGCATCCAAAAATAAATGAACGAGCATCTTTCGGAGAGATACTGACAAAACTGCACCTCAAGTGATTTGCAGTTCTTCTTTTGTATATCCAGAAGTACAGAAAACTGTGCTTTTCTTCGTGTCCAAAAACAAATGGACGAGCAGCTTTGGGAGAGATACTGACAAAACTGCACCTCAAATGATCTGCAGTTCTTCTTTTGCATTTCCAGAAGTGTAGACGCTACTAAGGCATAATATGATCCGCGGTTGTTTGTGCCTGCTAGAATAGTTTCCGGGGTGGGCAGGTCCAGCACCGTGATTGGCTCTGGCTAGGTCTGTATTAATTGGACGGCACAACCTGACGTCAGGTTTTGCACAGATCTCGTGAAGATCTCGGGACGAGCTGTTCAGAGAGGAAATCACTTTCATGAAATCACATTCTTGGATTACAGCAAAAACCCCGTATCTTATGTTTAGAAACTTTACAGAGGTTGAGTATGGACTTACAACATTATAACATTACTGATATGTATTAAAAGAAGGATCAGCGTAATAGGTCCCTTTAAGGATAAAAAAATCAGGTGGCATAAAAAATCCGGGGGTGTCGTGGACCCCTATTTCCATCTAGACTATTTATGGATATTGGACTTCGCAACTGTGGCTTGTTGCGCTCAACATGGATTGCAAATACAGTGCCGTGAAAAAGTATTTGCCCCTTCCTGATTTCTTTTTTTTTTTGCATATTTGTCGCACTTAAATGTTTCAGATCATCAAACAAACTTTAATATTAGACAAAAACCCCAAGTAAATACAAAATGCAGTTTTTAAATGATGATTTCATTTATTAAGGGAAAAAAGCTATCCAAACCTACCTGGCCTATGTGAAATAGTAATCGCCCCTACATCCTAATAACAGGTTGTGCCACCCTCGGTGACAAGAACTGCAATCAAACGTTTGCGATAACTGGCAATGAAGAAGAAGAATTTTAGCCCGCTCATCTTTCCAGAATTGTTTTAATTCAACCACATTGAGGGTTTTGAGCATGAATGGCCTGTTTAAGGTCATGCCACAGCATCTCAAGCAGATTTTAGTCTGGACTTTGACTAGACCTCTCCAAAATCTTCATTTTGTTTTTATTAAGCCATTCAGAGGTGGACTTACTGGTGTGTTTCGGATCATTGTCCTGCTGCATAACCCAAGTGTGCTTGAGCTTGAGGTCACAAACTGATGGTTGGACATTCTCCTTCCGAATTTTCCGGTAGAGAGCAGAATTCATAGTTCCATCAATTACAAGTCATCCAGGTCCTAAAGCAGCAAAGCAGCCCCAAACCATCACACTACCACCACCATGTTTGACTTTTGGTATGATGTTCTTTTTATGAAATGCTGTGTTAGTTTTACGCCTGATGTAACGGGACGCACACCTTCCAGAAAGTTCAACTTTTGTCTCCTCAGTCCACAGAATATTTTCTGAAAAGTCTTGGGGGTCATCAAGATGTTTTTTGGCAAATGTGAGATGAGCCTTTGTGTTCTTTTTGATCAGCAGTGATTTTCGCCTTGGAACTCTACCATGGATGCCATTTTTGCCCTGTCTCTTCCTTATTGTTGAATCATGAACACTGACTTTAACTGAGGCAAGTGAGACCTGCAGTTTTTTAGATGTTGTTCTGGTTCTTTTGTGACCTCCTGGATGAGTCGTCGATGCGCTCTTGGAGTAATTTTGGGAGGCCAGCCGCTCCTGGGAAGGTTCACCACTGTTCCAAGTTTTCTCCATTTTCAGGTAATGGCTCTCACCGTGATTCGCCGGAGTCCCAAAGCCTTAGAAATGGCTTTGCAACCCTTTCCAGACTGATAGATGTCAATTTCTTTGTTTCTCATCTGTTCATGAATTTCTTTAGTTCGCGGCATGACATGTTGCTTTTTGAGATCTTTTAGCCTACTTCACTTTGTCAGACAGGTTCTATTAAAGTGATTTCTTGATTCAACAGGTCTGGCAGTGGTCAGGCCTGGGTGTGGCTAGCGAAATTGGACTCAAAAAATGTGGTTAATCACAGTTAATTCATGATATAAGGGGGGGGGGGAATTACTTTTTCACATAGGGCCAGGTAGGTTTGGATAGCTTTTTCCCTTTAATAAATGAAATCATCATTTAAAAACTGCATTTTGTATTTACTCAGGTTATCTTTGTCTAATATTAAAATTTGTTTGATGATCTGAAACATTTAAGTGTGAAAAATGTGCAAAAAAAGTAAGAAATCAGGAAGGGGGCAAATACTTTTTCACAGCACTGTACATCTAGAGATGCTTTTCTACGCTACTTGTATCCCTACAAGAGCTCCGTGTTTGCAGTATTAATTTTTCCATAGAGGATTTTGTGAGGCCACATTCAGGGAAATCTCAAAGGTGCACGCTGAAGAGCACTGCTGTACCCATGCATCAGGTAAGAGAGTGAAACACCTGTGAAAAAGCCTAATGTAACATTGCAGCACTAATTGATATCACACAGGGCTTACGCAGCCACATACTGCGTATCTGCTGTGCTGGTTATAATAGGAATTTTTTTTTTTTTTATTTGAGATGTAAATCTACGCCATTGAAATGTTGTCTCTGCCACAAGCCGCGGAGAGTCTGACACAAACAGCTGATCGCTACAGCACAAAGTTTACTCCGATGGAATACATCAGTGGGTTAGTTCAAGAGCAACTGTTTTTTCCAAGCAGCTGAAGCGCTGTACATTTTTTGTAATATAGCGCATACAATTAAAGTGGTGTATTATTTTCAGGTAGGACCTCTTTTAGGTCGCGGAAATACGCTGTTACTTTGGGACCGTTCACAACAGTGTATCGCCTAACTCTCCACGCAGCACTATGCGCTGGTGTGGCTACCTGGGGCAGATCAGAGAGCTTTCTACTGCATCTAATGTATGTAATGGCAATTTGTAGCTCATACAACCCTTCAAAAAAAAAAAGTGAACTATCCCTTTAATGTGAAATATTATATGGGCAGTGCTCATCTCCACTGAGATTCATCAAATACCATCAAACCCCACAATCTTAATGGCAGCTGGGGTTCGTCTCCCGAAAGCACAGATGCTAACTTAGATGGTTGAAGCCTCTCACTGTGAATGGACGAACCGTGGACAATATACAAACTATGTACAGTTGGGTGCAAAAATTTGGGCACCCCTGGTTTAAATGCCATACGCGTACACTTTGCTGTTACCAAGAGTTAAAATTAAGCTCAGTCGTAGCCTACATGCCCTGGAACTCCACACAGAAAGGCCCCAGGCCGGAATCAAACCCACAACCTTCTTGCTGTGTGTTGGCAGTGCTAATCACTGCACCACCATGACAAGGAAGAAGTTGTTATTATTATTATTATTATTATTATTATTATTATTAATAATATATTTACATGAATGAATGTGAAAAATAAATGTGACTTTGGGGCCATTTATAATTTTTCAATATGACAATTGCACTATTTGGATTGATTCATACATAACCTTTTTAAATAACGTTACATATCTTACAGACTCAACAGGGCATAGAATAGCTCACTAGCTTCAGAACCGCAGTACTTGCTGGTTGTGTCGTGGTTTTCAGACATATTTTCATATCATGAGGTTACCCCATCCTCAAGCAATTGGAGAAAGACAGATTCTTCAGAAAATTAGGCTTTATTGAGGCATATTGATAAATATAAAGCGGAGTTCTTTTTGCGCAAGAAGAACTGACATTTTTTCTTTTCACACCCAGTTTTTATACCTTCATCAGAGGAAATATCTTCCAAGTATGGTCTTTCCGCCTTCTCATTCTCACACTACAACAGGACAGGCAAACCAAAAAACTGCCAATTTCCCTTGAGAACTGCAACCAAAAGATAAGCATGCATAACACTAAAAAGGAGAGGAAAATTACAGTCAAGAGAGGAAAAATACAGCCAAAGGTATAGAATACCCATGGATACATAAATGATTCGACTGATCATGTTTTCAGGGACAACCAATGATTTTACTGAGCAAATATTGATCAAAGCTACAGAAATCAAATACATCACCTGATTATGTTTTTGAATCAACTAAACCACGGTAGTTCCCATAGCTAAGAAACAGTGTCCAGCTGATAACAATGATTTTAGACCTGTGGCCCTGACTTCAATTGTGATGAAAAGTTTTGAGAAATACATGTTGTCTATGCTGAAGGCAGAGGTTAATTTGGCACTTGACCCATACCAGTTTGCTTATAGACAGGGGAGAGGTACTGATGATGCCATCAACAGCATCACCCACTTCACTGTCAAGCACTTGGAATGCCCAAAAGCATATGCACGGATTTTATTTATTGATTTTAGTTCAGCTTTTAACACACTCCAACCCCATCTCCTCATCTCAAAACTGAGGCAGATGGGTGTTAACCCTTTTTTAATCAAGTGGTATTTTTCCTTTTTAACCAATTGAAGTCAGCAGGTAAGAATCAATAACACCCTCTCAGAGTGTAAATCAATCAGCACAGGTGCCCCACAGGGTTGTGTCAGCTCCCCGGTCCTTTTTACACTTTACACAAATGATTGCACAAGCAGTCACCCTGGGAACCTTGTTTTTAAATTTTCTGATGATACCGCCATCCTCAGCCTACTGCACAAAGACTCTAGCTCTTCAACCTATTTTTCTGAAATAGAGCACTTTGTGCAATGGTGTGATGCTCACCATCTCATCTTGAATGTTCAAAAAACTAAAGAGATGGTCTTAGACCCGAGATCAGTAGGGGACCACAGTCCTGTTGTCATACATGACTCACCCATTGAGCAGATCAGCTCATATAAGCATCTCGGAGTTCACTTAGATAACTCTTTTAGTTGGAATGTCCATGTGGAAAATCTGTGTTCCCGTTTACAGCAAAGACTGTATTTCTTGCGCAGACTGAGACTGTATGGTGTGGACAAAAGCATCATGTTTTTATTTTACCAGGCGGTACTGGAGAGCTTGGTCCGATATGGGATGTCAGCTTGGTATGGCAACCTTACTATAAAGCTGAAAACCAAACTGACTCGTTTGGTGCACGCGGCCATGAAGGTGATGGGAAAAAGTGACTATCAGACCTTGCAGTCCATTTTTGAACAATCTGTTCTTAGGCAAGCCCAGAGGACAGTGACTGAGCCATCCCATATCCTTCATTTAGAATACGAGCTCCTACCCTCGGGCAGACGATATAGAGTCTCCAAATGCAAACTCAACCGCTTTAAGAATTCATTTGTTCCAACTTCCATCAAACTCCTGAACAATGCTGCTTGAGGCTGAAGATTGTGCAATAATTTTTATAGTGTTTTTATTATGGTGATCTTTTAGCATGTGTTTTTTTAATAGCGTTTTATATTATGTGATCTTTTAGCATATGTTGTTTCCATTGCTGTATGTATGTGTTGTATGTAATGTTATGGGATATGTGCAATACTGCTATGTAATTGTTGTTGAGACGGTATGCCTGGTGATGTATTGTTTGTTGTCATTGTGGCTGTCGAGGCATTTATGGCACAGTTGCTGAGTCCAAGACAAATTTCCCTAAGTGGGACAATAAAGTATATTGTATTGTAAACAGAAGCCTGCTTACTAATCAAAGCTACAGACGCCCGCTGCTTGTGTGTGAGCTGCTCATGCATGTGTGAAGTGAATTGCTTGTATGTGTGTGAGTCTGTGTGTGAACTGCTTGTATGTGTGTGTGTGTGTGTGTGTGTGTGTGTGCATGTGTACATGTGCTGCTTGTGCCTGTGCATGTGTATGTGTCTGTGCATGTTTCTGTGTGCACTGCTCATGTGTGTGTCAACTGCTTGTATGTGTGTGTGTTTGTTTGTATGTGTCTGTGTGTCTGTGTGTGTATGTGCATGTGAATGAGTGCGTGTGCCTGAGCGTGTGTGTGTTACTGCTGTGTACATAATATGGTTACTGATTATGATTATTGATTATGGTTATTAAATATTGTTGTAGGAAAATACTTAGTCTGAGCAAGTGGACAAAGTGTTCCACTGACCCATGCAAATCTATCTCCAAAAAATAGATCCATTCTCCAGAGTCTGATGTAATTGGGTTTATTGTAAATCCATGCAGAAGAAGCACAAAGAAACCCAGGCTGGTCTGCGCAAACCACATAGCATCCATTCTTCATCAATCACCCCACGCCGACTGCCCTTCGGCTGTCTAAACCCTCATTTTTATTTACTTTTATTCACGTTTCTTGAGGTGGGATTAAACGTGACTCTCTCCACCTTCCCTAATATTACTAATTCTGATTGGTAAATTGTCCCATGGCGACCCTCCTCCCTTAGCAACAGGTTTGCCATTACATCATAGTGTACCTTCATTTTCGACCGCGAGGGACGCTTGAAGACCACACCTAAGTCTCCCAAACCTTGGGTTCTCCTAAAGTTCAGTAAGTTCTCTGAGGACGTGGATGGTTCCAGAACACTCAAGTGCACATGCTCAGGTAATGGGACCAGGCTGACAGACATGGTCATTCCGGAGGGTTAGCTCGTTAGGCTGGCCTTGAGGGTTCTGCAGGAGCATCTATATCAGGTTTTTTGACAGATTTATGAGTTTTTGCCTCTTTCTCAGCTCCAAACTCCCTCTCAGTGTTTCTAAAGGGCCATAGGAACCTGGCTATGTTCTGTTGAACTGTGATTATACTAATACTTTGATTTTTACAGTATTTAAGATTATTTTCCCACCACAATATAATTGATTTACTGATAAATATGGTGAGAAATATTGAAATATGATCCTCAACAGTTTCAGGTTTACTGGCAAGTGATTCTGAACGTTAAGACAGGGTTTTAAATAGGAAAATTTGAAAGTCATCCTTGCTATATTCCAGGACAAATTTTATTTGCCACCATAAAACAAAGAATCAATAGGCATCAAATATTAGGTTATTAACTTCTGGTCCATCAGTGGGGGCCTTTTGTAAGCTCAGGCAAATTTTTACCAAATACTTGCGATAGCTTATTAATTTAACGTCAGTCTTACCGCTTTCCGTGTCCCCCTCCAAATGAAAACGGCTTGCTACATGAGGATCATCATGGCCAAACAGTTAGTCAATTTTTTAGCATTTGAGAGCCGGAGGCTCCAATGTCTTTTTACTTTATTCTCGAAGCTTTTCTGCCTCTCGACTGCTTTCTGACATTTCTGTCTAATCTCGTAGTCGTTGAAATGCGTTTTTAGACTGTTAACACAACTGGTCACAAGCAAGGCCGTTTGGTCAAGCTAATTTCCCAGCAAGCCTGCCTTCTTAAAACTTTTAGGACGAAAACAACATCAAATAAACTGTACATGTATTAAGCCTTTGCATCTTTTTTTTTTTATCTGCAAGAATACAGTTTTTATGTAATTCCTATATCATAAAACAAATATATAAATAGATACTGAAAAATGGCTAAGATGCAAGATAACCGGAATAGTGAAGTAGAATAATAAAAAGTGGTATATAGAGCATGTGTCACCGCATAAAAATGGTGCAGAAAATCTTAGGGAAAGCTCTCTAAGTAACATAATATAAAGAAAGGTACTCATTAACTATTATATTGATTTTCTCTGTATGAAAGTCCACTTCAAAGAGCTAAAATCATCCTGCTGTTTGCTGGCCTTATTGTGGGCCACTGGCTACCAGCGGGCCGTATGCAATTGCGTTTTTTTTTTTCCTGAGGAGGGAGGGCTCAGAGATTTCATTGGGCCAACCCTGTGTCAGTGTAGAAAATGAACCAATGGGCCACTTTCCGTGTTTTAAAGGCTGGCGCGGTCGTTCAAAATTATCAGTGTTATTACAATTTTATAAACTATGATTGCGTCGGCCCAAAATGTGCGTCGGCCCACCAGGCATTGTCTGGTAAACCAGATTACCAGTCTAGCCTTGCCCCCAGCTGCTACACAACCCCAAACCATAATGGATCCACCTCTATGCTCAAACGGATATTTCAACATTTTGGCAAATTGGACTATTGCCATAATCCCTGTAGTTATATGAGAAGGTACATTACCTTTAGTTATCCATGCCTGTTGTTTTGAGATTCGGGGGGGGAAGACGCGAGCTGCTCAGCGAACATAATGAAAGTGAACGGTATAGGTCCCTCCCTCCTACAAAATACTCATTAAATACGCAATCCAGCAGCTCCAAAACGCTCTCGTGGACAACTTGTGACCTGCACATTCACCACGCTATAAAATAATCACGTATAATTACGAGTCAGAGTTATTTTTAAGGGAAATGCATAACCAGAACTACACTTCAGACATACCGGCTGGGCGGAGTGATTTAAAAAGCGTATGTTCACTGCAACTACTCACAACGTCTGAGGTGCGCACTGTGCACTGTGTTAATCCGCCCGACGGGTTACTCAAGAAAGTAGTTCCGAGTATTTGCTTCATGTGCCGTAATGTTTCATAATTATACGTTATTATTTCATAGCATGGTGAATGTGCAGGTCACAACTTGTTCACGAGAGCGTTTTGGAGCTGCTGGATTGCGTATTTGATTAATTTTGAAGGGAGTTTTGAAGGAGGGAGGGACCTGTACCGTTCACTTTCGTTATGTTCACTGAGCAGCTTGCATCTTGCCACCCCCCGAATCTCAAAACAACAGGCACGGATAATTGAAGGTAATGTACCGACTCATATTCCTATAGGGATTATGGAAATAGGCCAATTTGCCAAAATTTTGAAATAGCCCTTTAACAGCTGGCAACGTGTTCTTCTCTACAAATGCTTCATCCTTTTTACTCCAAACATACCTTCTTTGGTTGTGGGCAAAAAGTTCAATTTTGGTTTAGTCAGTCCAAAGCACATTGTTCCAATAGGCTTGAGGTTTCTCAAAGTTCTCTTTTGCATACTTCAGACGCTTAGTTTTGTGTTGAGGCCGTACGAAAGGCTTCTTTCTTGCAACTCTGCCATGTAGGTCTTTGTTGTTTAAGGTACGCTGTTTTGTTGTTCTGGGAACAACTAGACCTGTGTCTGCTACTCTTTTTTGCAGCTCTTTTGCTGTGATGTGTGGCTTCTTCTGAGCATTTCTCACCAGATCTTCGAGCTGTTCTATCTGAAATTTTTCTTGGTCTTCCAGATCTTGCCTTGACTTCAATTGTTCCATTTATTTTCTATTTTCTTACAATGTTTCTGACAGTAGAAATGGGTAGTTTGAAACATTGTGAGAGTTTTTTGTAGCCCTCTCCTTGTTAGTTGATGTGAACTATCTTGATTTTGACATCCTTGGACAACTGTTTAGAGGAACACATGGTTTTTAACAACAGCCACCACAGTCGGATACTTCAGAAGGCATGGAGTTGCTTCAGAATATATAGTTCAACCCTGGAATTATATTCACCTGACTCACTGAAATCCTAACGAGTAAATCACCTGGATCTGGGTCTTAGTAATCATCTTCTTAAAAGGTAACAAAGAATAATCCAAAAGGGTCCGCAAACTTTACGGACGGCTTGTGCGGCTTTACTGAGTAGCTAACTTTTATCTTTAGTAGCTATTTGCCGTCTAACCACAACCAGATCACTTCAGCAACCTGCTGCCGCACAACATGTCTCCATTGAAGGAGAATGTAAATCTCTGTTCCCGTCAGATCGTGGCTAACATTACACCAGTAGCTACTACCACCAGAGCCACCATTGACGTCTCCCGTAAGGAGAGATGGAGCCCGGTATCAGGCACAGCAGTGTTTTGGAAAATGGACAACCAGGAGAAGAACGAGGTCAAAGCGCTAGCCAACGTTTGCTAGCTAGCTTGCCGAAATTAGAGGCCGTTTACTAGAGGGCTGAACTTGGACACGTTTTCACCAGTTCCACATTCGATGTTTAAGCCACCTTAAATGGGTGAAATTACTAAAAGACAACCAGCTAACAATATAGAATCGTGTTGACATGAAGTTACTGAGGTTAAGTTACTTCTGTAATGACAGAAGGTCTCGTGCAGGAGATCGAACATATATATTTTATGGTTTTGCTAATTCGACTCTATATGATTCATTTGCAATAGCAAAATTAAGCAATGACTGCAATCATTGTCATTTCTTGCCAAGTCGGTCTGAAAACTATCTGGCTCTTAAACCCTTCAGCGCTGGCTGTCGTGGACGAATCATGCTAACATAACTAGCTACATATAAGAGGCGCCTGCAAGCTAAATTTTTTACAGCTGACTAAAGTTTGATGGCAAATAAGCCATGTTAAATGCAAAGAGGCTGGAGAATTTCGCTCATTTAAGGTCGCCTAAACATCGAACTAGGAACTGGCGAATAAGTGGCCAAATACAGCCCCTCGTAAATAGTTTCTAGTTTCGGCAAACTAGCTAGCTATCACTTTGACCACTTTCTTCACCCGGTGTTCCTAAACGCCGCAGTGTCTGATAGCACCTCCCTCTCTCCATATGGGAGTCTTCATTGGTAACAGTGGTGGTGGAAGTGCTATACCGTCACGACCTATTGGGAACAAAGGTTTAAATACTCCTTCCATGGAGATGTTGTGCGGCAGCAGGTTGCGGAAGTGATGTGGTTGTGCTTAGACGGCAAATAGCTACTAGGGATAAAAAGTAAGCTACTTAGTAAAGCTGCAGCTTGGCCGAGACGCTTTTCGACTCCCGTCCAGGCAGAGGTGTGTTTCCGATAAGCGTAGCTGCTAACCAAGTTAGCAACATAGTTTGGATACAGTCCATGGTTCGTTCATTCACAGTCAGAGGCTCCAACTACGTAAGTTAGCATCTGTGCTTTCGGGAGACGCACCCCAGCAGCCATTGAGATTGTGGTTTGATGGTACTTGGTAAATCTCAGAGGAGATGAGCACTGCCCATGTAATATTTCACATCAAGGCCAGATAAACAGCGTTTGCTGAACCATAGCTCGAGTTCATTATTGCAATGCACTTTCGCCCCATTCAACGACCTTCCATTTCCATTAAACCACCTTCCGTTCAGTGAATGACAAATCGGTTGCCCGGCGCCCAGGACAATCAGTTTTTCACGTGGACAAGTAAAAACGAAAAATCAGTTGCCCATCGGACAACTGCCTCTGCGCGCTTGAAACATTTCTGCTTGCACTCAAAACATGCTGCTCGCGCGATTTTTTCTGCGTACATTCCTATCAAAAATCGCCAACCAATAGAATGCCAGGATCGTGTTGACCAATGAAATTATCGCTGCCTCGCTGCAGGCCCATTCGTTTAACTTCATACAGTGTACCGTGGGGGCAGTGACGTTTACTCAGACCCACTCGGAAGAGAACAGAGAATCTGTGGCTATGCTGCGAATGTGCGACCGCTTATTAAACTATGTTACTCTGTAGATTATGTAGCCATCTAGCTAGCTTGCTAACGTTAACTATGGAGAATCTTTGTAAATAATCGTCATAATTAAGCGGCGTCATTTGTTTTTGCCCTAACTTCATTAGCTAGTTTGCAGTACCAGTGATTGCTTTTGAGCTAGCTTGCTAGCTAGCCAACACCCAAAAAAGTGAAAACGCAGTTTGGACGCACGGAAGCTAGCTAAGATAGTAAAGTCATGGCCAAATCAAATCATATCGCTTAAACAGGATTTTCCACAGTTAACATTAGTGTGACAGAGTGGTTTTTAAATCCATCGACTTTCAGCAGAAGGTGTAGATCTTTCACCATTATTGCCTTGCAGTTCCCTGTAATGTTTGCCGTTTTTCCCGAGCTATGCCTGTAATGCAGCTCGTAGCAATTTGTATAGAAGTTGCTTCCATGTGAGACAAAGTTGTCCAAGTTTTGAAGCATTTGATTGGACTTGAAGATGCCCACGCAGTCATATGTTAATTGGAATGATTGCGTTTACTCTCTCTCGATAGTCAGTCTGCCATGGGATGCAATGAGAGTAGGAGATATCCATGAGGTTGAGAGACCGTTTTGGCTAATGCCTTCATGCTGATATGGTATATGCAGCAGTGAATGTGCACCTCGGTGCCGTGTTTGTAATTAAAGCCGTGACATATCTTGTCTTTGCCACTGAGGTGCAAATAACAGTCTACTGTATGCATCTGAGGTGGCTGGCATCCTTCTGAGTGCGTTACATTAGCTAACTAGATGGCTAAATAATCAAAAGAGTACCGTAGTTTAATCAGCAATTGGTCACACAGCATATAGCCAAAGATACTGCAGTGTCTTCGCGAGTGGGTCTGGGAGTCATCGCCCCCAGCCCCCACTGTATGTTACCTCAAGACCATTCACTGGTACAGCTAACAAGCGGGATAAATTAGGGCAAATACAAATGAGGCCGCTTAATTAGGACGATCATTTACGAAGATTCTCCATAGTTAACGTTAGCTAGCTAGCTAGATGGCTACATAATCTACAGCATAATATAGTTTAATAAGCGATCGCGCATTCGCGGCATAGCCACACATTCCGCAGAATCTTCGGAGTAGGTCTGTATAAACGTCACCGCCCCCATGGTACACTGTATGAAGTTAAATGAATGGCTATTATCCTGCCAAGTCATTTCTAGCAAGATTCAAGAAAGACATTGATGTATCTTGTACTTTTTGTAACATGCACCCAGAGACTGTCTTCCATTTATTTTGGACTTGTGAACACACTCGGAGTCCGTGACAAGGCATCTGTCGTTTCATACTGGACTATACCTATGATGCCTTTGTACTTTGTTTGAAAGATGTACTATTTGGTTTTTCAAATTATAGGAGAGACTTAGACGACATATTTTTTCTATGTAATCTTATCATACTCCTCGCCAAATTTTATATTCATAAATGTAAGGTATTAAAAACTAAACCTTCTTTTTGTACCTTTAAAAAGGAGGCAGAGTCCTACATTAAAACATTATCTACCTCTTGCAATAGAAAAGGTGTGAAAATGTTGAAGCTGTGCTCCAAATTTAATGTTTTGTTATAATTTTTTTTGTTATCGTGTATACCATTTTCGTTTCATATTTGCGTTTAGTTTGTAACCCCTGGCGTCGTATATCTGTTTGTCTCACTATTCTCATATTACTATTGTTGTTTCAAAATGTGTTATTTCTGTAATTGAGGCTTATTGAACAAATAAAGCTTATATTAAAAAAAAAAGTTAAACGAATGGGCCTGCAGCGAGGCAGCGATAATTTCATTGGTCAACACTGAACCTGGCATTCTACTGGTTGGCAATTTGATATATGGACAACCACTATTCTAGATGGGCAACTGATTTTCATTGAAGAGCTTGTCTGTGGACAACCAGTCAAAAAATTGATTTGTCGTTCACTGCCGTTTCTCACAAATCACCTTCCGTTTCCACTGTATTTAGAGGTATTTTTACTGTGTGTGAGAGAGGTACAAACAGTGAACGTGACGGGTAAAAACAGTGTATGTACGAAGTAAAAACAGTGAATGTGCAAGGTAAAAACACTGAATGTGCGAGGTAGAAACAGTGAACGAGAGAGGTAAAACCAGCAAACGAGAGAGGTAAAAACAGTGTATGTGAGGGGTAAAAGTAGTGAATGTGAGAGGTAAAAACAGCATATGTGAGAGGCAAAAGTAGTGAACGTGAGAAGTAAAAGTAGTGAACGTGAGAGGTAAAAGTGAAAATGAGAGGTAAAAATTGTGAACGTGAGAGGTAAAAACAATGTGTGAGAGGTAACAGTAGTGAATGTGAGAGGTGAAAATAGTGACCGTGAGAGATAAAAACAATGAACGTGAGAGGCAAAAACAGTGTATGTGAGAGGTAAAAGTTGTGAATGTGAGAGGCAAAAATAGTGAACGTGAGAAGCAAAAATTGTGAATATGAGAGGTAAAAATAGTGAATGTGAGAGATAAAAACAGTGAATGTGAGAGGCAAAAACAGTGAATGTGCAAGGTAAAAACAGTGAATGTGAGAGGTTTTTGTGAACGTAAGAAATAAAAACAGTGAACCTGAGAGAGAAAAACTGAATGTGCAAGGTAAAAGCAATAAATGTGAGAGGTAAAAACAGTGAATGTAAGAGGGTTTTTGTGAATGTGCGAAGTAAAAACAGTGAATGTGAAAGGTACAAAAAGGAAATGTGAGAGGTAAAAACAGTGAACGTGAGAGGTAAAAATAGTGAACGTGAGAGGTAAAAACGGCCAACTTGAGAGGTAAAGTTTGAATTATAGCCTAAACGGCACCTCATACTAATTAGCGCATTGACCTGTTCTCGATCATCTATGACTGGTATTTCTTTCATCATACAGTGCATGTCCAATTCGGATTATGTGTAATTTTTTTCATTTAGATGAGAACAGATATGAGTTCCCTCAGAGTTCACAGGGTTGTCTTCTTCCATAGTGCAGCGATAGACCTAAGCCGACAGACGATAGCTCTCAAACTCGATCTTGAAGCAACTGTGTTATGTTCTTGTTCTGTCCGCCTTGTGTCTGTTTCCAGGTCTTGTCTCACACTGCCAAATGGAATCCTCCTCATGTCTGCGTTCCAGTCCACATTTTGTTTTCTCAAGTGCTTGCGCTGTTTCTTTGCTATTGGCTGGCTGTGGTATTTCCATTTTCCTTCAGTGCTGTTCTGGTTTCAGGCCTTTCTAAGCTTACTGTGAATTAACTGTTTTAGTTACTAACATCTACTAACATTCACGGGAGGTGTTTTCCTTAGACAGGCACTTTACTAATATTACTAATTTAGGTAGGGTGTTAATTGCCGTGGTTTCCTGCTTCAATATTATTTCAGATCTTGCTTTACTTTGCTGCGTAACTTTTTCACGCTTCCTTCAATCTGCATACTTCATTGGAACTTAGCTGAGCACGCCCATTTTCTTAATGGGCTTATTATGTCATTTCACCTTGTCCAATGTCTCACATTCATGCTTTGTTCCCTCCCTGTTCTGCCCAAGTGTTCTTTGTTCTCTGATCAGCCCTGTTCCTTTATATCCTGTGGAGGCATTCCAGTTGGCCCGCTATTTCATTGTTGATTCCAAGCCTGTACTCATGCCACGTATTTCATGCTCTGTCATAGTATTGCGTTCATACAACCTATAGTTCAGCTCTTTGAGTGTGGCTTTTTGTTGGCCTCGTGCCTCCTTAAACCTGCAGTTTTTTTCAGTTGTTATTTTCAGCTTTTTAAGTGTAGTTTTTTGTTGGCCTCGTGCCCTCCTTTTCCCCAGCATTGTTCTGTTCAGTTGTGGAGTTTTTGTTGGCCCATGTGCCTTGTTTGTTTATCCTTCTGTTTAATAAAATCTCATTCTTTGGATGCAAGACTCGCTACTGGTGTCCTTCCGCGAACGTAACAAACTGTTGCACATCCCGCTTTGTTATTGCTGGAATGACAACACACGGTGTCGTAGGAGAACAAAACCTAGTTCGAGCAAGTGGACAAAGTGTTCCACTGACCCTTGTAAATCTATCTCCAAAAAATGGACCCATTCTCCAGAGTCTGCTGTAATTGGTTTTATTGTATTCCTCCTCAAAGTAAAATACAAAAACCCAGGCTGGTCGGAGCAAGCCATGTAGCATTCATTCTTAATCAATTACCCCACACCGACTGACCACCGATTGTTCGAACCATCATATTTATTGGCCTTTTGGCACGTTCCTTTAGGCGGGGTAAACGTGACTCTACCTTATCCAACATTATTAATTTTGATTGGTACATTGTCATATAGCAACCCTCCACCCTTAGTAACAAATTTGCCATTACATCATAGTGTAAATTCATTGCAGGCCTCCAAGGACGCTCGAAGATGACATATGAGCCTCCCAGACCTTGGGTTCACCTGAAGTTCAGTAAGTTATCCGGGGCCATGGATGGTTCCAGAACACTCGAGTACGCATGCCCAAATAATGACCGCCTGCTGGTTGACAACCGATATGGTCATTCTAGAAGATTAGCTCTTCAAGCCGACCTTGAGTGGCTTGCAGGAGCTTCTTTATCAGGTTTTCTCACAGATTTATGAGTTTTTGCCTTGTCTCAGTTCCACACTCTTACAGCGGTTTAAAAGGCCTGTTTCAGTTCTTTCTGTTGAAGTATGATTATGGTAATACCCTGATTTCAGAGTATTTAAGAATATTTTCCCCACAACGGTCATGTACTCGCAGAGCTCATTAACTTTCGGAACTGGCACCAGCGTGTTTTGCACGGCTTATTTTAAACGCCCATAAATATACAACCCCAATTCCGAAATAGTTGGGATAAAGTGTAAATTGTGAATAAAATCAAAATGCCATGACTTTCAAATCACACCAGCCTGTATTTTATTCACAATAGAACAAAGATAACATAGCAAATGTTGAAACTGAGAAATTTTACAATTTTATCTGCAAAATGAGCTCATTTCAAATTTGATGTCTGCTACAGGTCTCAAAAAAGTTGGGACAGGGGCCTGTTTACCATGGTGTAGCATCCCCTCTTCTTTTCAACACAGAGTGGAGGCATCAGGGCATAGAGGAGACATGTTTCTTGAGTTTGCCAATTGGAATTTGATCCCACTTTTGTTTAATACAGGCTTCCAGCTGCTGGAGAGTTTTGGGTCTCCTTTGACGGACTTTTCGTTTAATTATGAGCCAAATGTTCTCAATCGGTGAAAGATCAGGTCTGCAGGCAGGCCAGTTCAGCACACGGACTCTTCTACTACGAAGCCAAGCTGTTGTAATAGCTGCAGTATATGGTTTTGCATTGTCCTGCTGAAAGACACAAGGCCTTCCCTGGAATAGATGTTGTCTGGAGGGGAGCTTATGTTGCTCTAAAACCTTTATATACCTTTCAGCATTCATGGTGCTTTTTAAAACATGCAAGTGCCCCACACCATATGCACTAATGCACCCCCATACCATCAGAGATGCAGGCTTTTGAACTGAACGCTGATAACAGGAGGGGTGGTCTTTCTCCTCTTTGGCCCGGAGGACACGACGCCCATGATTTTCAACAAGAATGTCAAATTTGGACTTGTCTGACCACAGGACACTTTGCCACCTTGCTACAGTCCATTTTAAATGAGCCTTGGCGCACAGAACATGGCGGCGCTTCTGGATCATGCTCAACAATGGCTTCCTTTTTGCATGGTAGAGTTTTAAGTGGCATCTGTGGATGGCACGGCAGACTGTGTTTACAGACAGTGGTTTCTTGAAGTCTTCCGGGCCCATTTCGTAATGTCAATGATAGAATCATGCCGGTGAGTGATGCAGTGGCATCTGAGAGCCCGAAGATCATGGGCATCCAGTAAAGGTCCTCGGCCTTGTCCCTTACGCACAGAGATTTTTCCAGTTTCTCTGAATCTTTTGATGATGTTATGCACTGTCGATGATGAGACCTTTAAAGCCTTTGCAATTTGATGTTGAAGAACATTGTTTTTAAAGTATTGCACAATTTTTTTTACGCAAGCCTTCAAAGGTTAGAGAGCCTCTGGCCATCTTTACTTCTGAGAGACTCAGCCTCTCTAAGACATCCCTTCTATAGCCAATCCTGTTACACACCTGATGCCAGTTAACTTAATCACTTGCTAAATGTTCTTTCAGCTGATTCTTTTATATATTAATTGCTTTTTCAGCCCTTTTTCGCCTGTGTCCCAACTTTTTTGAGAACTGTTGCTGCCAGAAAATTTGAAATAAGCTCATTTTGTGGATAAAAATGTAAAATGTCTCTCTTTCAACATTTGAAAAGTTATCTATGTTCTACTGTAAATAACATGCTGGCCCATGTGATCTGAAAGTCATTGCATTTTTATTTTATTCACAATTTACACTTCGTCCCAACTATTTCGGAGTTGGGGTTGTATTTTTTTTCTGCGGATTTATAGAGCAAACTTTCTTTTTATGTTATCAGTGTTATGGTTGCGATGCTCAGAGAGCACCAAGAGCATTTATTGACATTTTATTTGTCGGATCCTTTATAGTGAGCCAATGTAGTCTCAAGAAGTATTGAAGTAGTACACTTACTGGCATACTATCAGTAATTTACCACTGCTCTCCTGTATTAAGGGTGCTTTCACACTAGGAACAATTGTTTCATACTGTGCCACAGTCACAGTATAATTGTTCCCCCTCCCCTCTCCCCCCGCTGGTCAGCTTTCACCTCGTAATATCGTACCGTACCAAGGTACACTTGCATATGTCAAAATTCCAATACAGCGCGTTGCGGTATGCACCTAGGTAGTTTTAAATGGGAAATATACAGATAGAAGAAGCAAAATCTTGCATGGAAAGAATTATTTTTTTCAGCTTTTTATTTGCCAGAACGATTTTAAAAGAAGGCGCCAATACATTTCGGGGGGGGGGGTTAATTATTGAGAAGGGGGTTTAGAATATTAATATTGAATATTAACATCACGAATGCCTATGCTGCGCTTGCCCTAGTAACATGGATTACCACGTATCGCAGCACGAAAAATTAAACCCAAAATTTTCTTGACTGGATGCTTCATGTTTTTACTCACCCGAATCTTTCCCTGGGTACCCAAATATCAAGGTAAGCCAAAAAAGATGATCTATTGTTCTGTGATAACCACGTGAATTTAACTGCTCACAAATTATTTCATAAATCTCCGAGTTTTTGCGTGTAGCATCCAGTTGTGGTTGTATGTTTTTGTCCGACTAGATTTGGAGCAAGCATTTAATTTCTTGTTTGAATGGAGAGATTCTTTCGCCGCCTCGCTTGTTAGAATAA
Organism: Gymnothorax javanicus; assembly: GCA_029692085.1. NCBI lineage: Eukaryota > Metazoa > Chordata > Actinopteri > Anguilliformes > Muraenidae > Gymnothorax > Gymnothorax javanicus. Next base: position 74,675 of record JAFJMP010000105.1, on the reverse strand, counting down.
GACAGCTGTAACACGTAACAGTAAACCTCCATGCTCAAGTACAGTTGCTTTCACATTTGGTACGAGTACGGATGAACCATGCCGGAGTCCACCTCTTCCAACTGTACTCACATATGCCCGAGCATGGTACGCTTGTGTTCACACTTTCCAAATGAACTGGACTTTGGGGTCAAGTGTACTTGGATCCATGCCTGAGTCCCCAGTGTGAAAGCACCCAAATTGTTTATCTTGGTAACTAAATGTACGGCGAATCTAGTCTGTATTACTGGCTAGATTACTGTATAAAAAAGAATTATCCAGGTGTATTAATCTTTGCCGGTGGTTTTTATTATATTTATATAAAGCATTTGCTGAATAAACATCTCCTCAGCTGATAAGATATGAAATATATGGATACGCGGATAATGTTGCACTTGCTTTCAGAATCCAAATTCCATTTTAGTAACACAGTGTTAGTGTTACTGTAGCTAAGCCCAGTGTTCGTATTACTAATAGTATTATTCAGGTACCTCAGTTCCTTGTTTGTTTTGTATTTCTTCGTATATGCCTTCTTGCTCTGCCAAAGGCATATTATATACAATCAAGTCCATCCTTGCACCTGAGTCCAGTCCTCAACTTCCTGTCCTCCATGCACATCACCAGTGTACGAAGCACAGCCCTTACAGAAGACTTCGCCGTATCCATGGACTCAGCAAGGATTCCTCTGCCCCAAAAGGTGGGAGAGTTCGCTGCTTAGGCTCCTGACTTCTACCATCTTGTTGTGAAACAACAGAGGGAGATTGTGCGTCTGGGTGCTGCCCTGGAGGAACTGGCTTGTGGAGTCTGCAAACTCACCATCTCCCAGGCTCCACCACCACCATCCACCTCATCTCTCTTGCGGGAAAGCAGGCTCCCTCAGCCATTTGCCGTGGTGAATCGCCAGCACTGTGTCCATTCTAGGACATCCTCGTCATCAGAGTCAGGTATCAGGTGTCAGGAAAAAGTTATCAGGTATCAGGAAAAAGTTATTAGGTGTCAGAGTCAGGTATCCGCGTCAAGAAAAAGTTATTAGATGTCAGAGTCAGCTATCAGCGTCAGGAAAAAGTTGTCAGGTGTCAGAGTCAGGTGTCGGCATCAGGAAAAAGTTGTCAGACAGCCTGCTCAACGGTAGAGGTTTTTTCCTACCCTTGTGAGCGAGGTGGCCTAATGCGCATGCCACCAATAATTCCATTTCCATGTGTTGAACGCACTGTTAAACAGTTTGCATACACTGTGTTACTCGCTAGAGAGCTAGTTTGCTACCTAGCTAGCAAGCTAAAGTGATATCAAACTTTGTAATGTTATAGCTAGCATGCCAGTGTATTTAGCTACATAGCCAACTGGCTAGCGAGCTAAAAAGGCTACAGTTTGCTTACAATGGAATTCTCGCGAGCGTGCTGTTTGGCTACCTAGATAACTGTGGCCAAGCTATCACCAGTTTGGAAATCGACGGTCAAACTATCACCGCTAAAAATTTGATGCTCAAATACAGCGGATAGCGTGGTAGTAAAGACACGTGATGCCATTGCTGTCAAAAATCGGCTTGTAAAAAGAAATAACACGGGTTATTCAACCAAAGAATGTGTGTATTTTGTTCAGAAAAAGAATAGGAAACAACTTCCAAAATTTGGTTTGAATATGATTTTTATTTATTTATTTTTCCACTTAATAGTTTACATTTTGTGCAGATTGAAATGTGAGATTTTGGTGAACTGCTGTTACTCCAGATTACTAACAATTGCATGTCACTGTACCAGTGTTTTTACTTAAAGCAAAAGAAAAAAAGAAAAAAGGTAGATATTACTCTGGCATTAATGTAGGAATTGCCATTAGAATTGGTATTTTGAGGTGGACATAAAAGGAGAAAATTCAAGTGGGGAGAATTATACTTCTATTATTCAAAATGTTTGTGGAAATTAGTGGTGCCAAACCATACTGCATACTCTGTAGTAAAAGCGTACTGAAGAAAGAGAGAATGCATGGGTGAATCATCAAATAAACAGCCATCAAAGTATGTATTTGGCAACTGGACAAAACAAAATGGGGGCGTGTCTGAGGGCCTGTAATGGTTAAAATGGAAAAAGTTTGAAAATTGGCACTTGCATTCGACAATGCATGTATTCCAGTACAGGATATATCTGTATATGAAGAGACTCCATATGGGAAATATTAAATAAATGGCTCTCAAAGTTGATACTGTGCAATGTGCGAATGCAGACAATTGAATGGGACAGGGCATGTTTGAGGGCTTATAATTCCTGCAAATCAAAAAGTTTGTGCAAAAGCAACACTTGCACACTATAATACACATATACTTGTATACACTCACAGAATATGAAGAGATTCTGTGACGTAATTATAAAATAAATGGCCATCAAAATTTGGTACTGTGCAATGGGGGGGGGGCAAGTGAGGCAAGTTCAAGCTCACGCATTGTTTTCAATCAAGGCAGCACAAAGTATTTCGAGTGATGCACACTGATTCCAAAATTACTGGTAGAGTAGGCTGACACTTGATGTAAAATTGTATGCAAGCTCTTTTTGACAAATTATTGGTACTAAAACACAGTCAATCATTCAATTTAATTCATGGTCACCCATTCCATTGTCTTCAATCGCACACTGCAAAGTGCCTAATTTGATGGTCATTTATTTAATAATTCCATTATGGAATCTCTTTATTTTCAATGTGCTTGTGAAAGAATACATGTAAGTATGGAAAGGAGGTGTTATATTTCACTAACTTTTTGATTTGCAGGAATTATAAGCCCTCAAACATGCCCTGTCCCATTCAATTGTCTGCATCGCACATTGCACAGTATCCGTTTTGATAGCCATTTATTTAAGTTGTAATATTTCCAATATGGGGCTCTAATTTCTTAGCGCAGCGAAGGGTGGCGCAGCCCACACAGTGGTAATTTCGTCTGGTGCAGCCCGCGCAGTGGTTATTTCGTGCGGTGCAACACCGTGCGCAGCCACTTTGGCAATTTGGTAGACGGACGTACACCGAGATGGGTGTGGTGGCGTAGTAGGGGGAGGTGTCACATATTCATCATGACGCAGTGACAATTTTGTGGATAAAGGCTCCGCCGAAAGTGCGCAGAGAGCTCGCCAGCTCCAACCTGGTTTACTTTTTGTGCAGTGGTAATTTGGCTGACCGGCGCACAGTGCGCACAAGTCACCAAAACCTCACAGGCAGGTTTCCAGAATGTCAGGCACATTTCAACGCAATAAATAATTACAGCAACCACTATTTAATGTAACTATCTGAATCAGCACATAAATTATAGTATCTATATCGATTGTCCTGATGTCAGGTCAAAGGCGGTTGGCACACGTAATGGAAACTCGACCTGACAGCCCTCAGAGTGTCAGTGCATTCTCTGTGGCATGTTGCGTGCTACACAACATAGCTGTACGCCATGGATGTCACTTTGACCTCACACAGGACACATTACAGGACTTGAGACAGAGAGAGGCCGAACGGCATGTGCCATATCAGCAGGGAGAGAGAGTGAGGGAGAGATGTGTGTGCATGTGGGCGCATGAGTGCGTGTGTAGGCTATGTGGATGTGTGTCCTTCAGCTGCTTTCACACCAGACGCGAAACAAATTTTTCGCACGACTGATTACATTCAAAGTCAATGCAAAGACGCGAATACACGCTTGTATTCGCGTCTTTGCATTGACCTTGAATGTAATCTGTCTGGCGAAAAATTTGTTTCAGGCCCATGCAAGCGCTTAATACTATTATTCTCACTTAGGTTTTATTGTTTTTAGTGGGGGAAAGAAATACAGCCTGATTGCTATGATCTCATACTGAGTTAAGATCACATCTATATTATAATAACCGAGTGGCCTCTGTGTGTGTGTGTGCGTGTGTTTGTTCTGCCACTCAGTGCTAGATTCCACCGGGCGCGTATCTGCAGCATAGCGTGAGCGCCGCTATTTGGCTCTGTCTTGCAGGCGACTGTGTCCGGCCAATCAGTGCTAGACTCTGCCGGGTGCGTATCAGTGCTAGATTCCACCGGGCGCGTATCTGCAGCATAGCGACGCTATTATAATTTAGACATGCAGGGGGAATTCCCCCTTTGTCCTCTCCTGGGGATTCCCCCTGTATGTCCTCTCCTGGGGATTCCCCTTTTGAACCCAAGCCAATTCATTCACAGGAGTCCCGAATCCCAGAAAACAGATGCCAGGCCGCAAGGGAAAGTAACGCGTAATCTGCAGCATAATGTGAGCGACGCTATTTTGCTCTGTCTTGCAGGCCACTTCGTGTTCCACTGAGCGTGGAATGTCAGCGCAGCATGACAGCCACCTTGGTGTTTATGGAAACACCATAGCAACACCATAGCAACGTGATGACATCATAGAGGTGCATGTGATGACATCATAATGCTTCACGAAGTTACATAAAATAGAACCCGTGGATTCCCACGGGCAGAGCGCTACTATTGAAAATAAATGTGTAATGTATCTTGCATTGTTGTCCATGCATGTTAATCCCAAAATTTGAAGCAGCAACAGGGTGTAATAATAGGAGCACGCTATCTATCATTTCTCTTCCCAATGATGCAGGCAGAAGAAATAAATGAGCAACCATTGTATTTCATTCCAACTTCATAAGTTTGAATGATCTGACGTAGTTTCGTTTTGAAATTCCATTCAAGTTTGCTAATGGTAATAATTCGCGAATGCCCTAACGAGCCAGCTAACTCATATTCGTAATGCTTAATATAGACGTAAGCGGTGCAGAAAACATGCCTGAAACAGCAAAGTAAAATGCAACATTAAAGCATCATGTAGATATAGGACAGAGGCTTCTTTATTCCACCATTTGATTGGTGAAGATTTGACTTGGCTGTGTTAAACCCACTCTCGCCTTCTCTCCTCCCTCTTTGCCACTTGCGCCGGCAGGAGGGACAGAGGCAGGACAGAGGAGTACTTGCGGCGGGCACGAAATTGCAAAATATGCCTGGATACACCCCATTGGCGCGGCGCTCCCCCCAGTGCCATTTTTCACAAACTTTTTCAATTTTAACCATCACAGGCCCTCAGACACGCCCCCATTTAGTTTTGTCCAGTTGCCAAGCACATACTTTGATGGCTGTTTATTTGATGATTCACCCATGCATGCATTCTCTTTCTTCAATCTGCTTTTACTACAGAGTATGCAGTATGGTTTGGGACCACTAATTTCCACAAACAATTTCAATTACAGAAGTATTATGGTCCCCACTTGAATTTTCTTCTTTTTTGCCCACCTCAAAATACTAATTCTTACAGCAATTCCTACATTAATGCCAGAGTAATATCTACCTTTTTTCTCTTTTTTTTCTTTTGCTTTAAGTAAAACACTGGTACAGTGACATGCAATTGTTAGTAATCTGGAGTAACAGCAGTTCACCAAATCTCACATTTCAATCTGCACAAAATTTAAACTATTCAGTGGAAAAATAAATAAAAATCATATTCAAACCAAATTACGGAAGTTGTTTCCTATTTTTTTTCTGAACAAGATACACGCATGCTTTGGTTGAAAAAGCCCTGTTATTTCTTTTTACAAGCCAATTTTTGACAGCAATTGCATCACACGTCCTTACTACCATGCTATCCGCTGTATTTGCGTAGCAAATTTTTAGCGGTGATAGTTTGACTGTCGATTTCCGAACTGTTGATTGCTTGACCGCAGTTAGCTTGATAGCCAAATAGCACGCTCGCGAGTATTCCATTATAAGCAAACTGTAGCCTTTTCAGCTTGATAGCCAGTTAGCTATGTAGCTAAATACACTGGCGCGCTAGCTATAACATTATACAGTTCGATATCACTTTCGCTTGCTAGCTAGGTAGCAAACTAGCTCGCTAGCAAGTAAGACAGTGTATGCAAACTGATTAACAGTGCGGTCAACACATGGAAGTGGAATTATTGGTGGGCATGTGCATTAGGCCACCTCGCTCACAAGGGTAGGAAAAAACCTCTACCGTTGAGTAGGCTGTCTGACAACTTTTCCCTGACGCCGATACCTGACTCTGACAACTGATAACTTTTTCCTGACGCTGATAGCTGACTCTGACACCTGATAACTTTTTCCTGACACCTGATACCTGACTCTGACGACGAGGATGTCCTAAAATGGACCCCGTACGCCAGTGCGCCTGCCAGAGTGCTACGTCAGAAACCCCACGGCGCACAACGGCTTAATTCTCCATTGCACCCTCTATTTTACTTATCATCCTGCCCTGAGTGACGCATAGAAGATTGCTGCAGTGCTGACTCGCCTCTCTGGCAGGGTTCTTGACTAGGCGATGGCTGTCTGGGGGGAAACGGCTTTCTCCACCTCTGCAGTTTTGCTCAGTCTTCGACAAACCTAAGAAGAAGGCTGGGGACCAGCTACTGGACCTACGCCAAGGGACGAAGACCGCGGCTGACTACGCTCTCCAGTTCCGCACCTTGGCTGCAGCAAGCAGCTGGAATGAGCCTGCATTACTGACCATCTTCTAGAATGGGCATATGTCCAGAGCTCAGTGCAGAGATAGCCTACAGGGACCTAGACGTGTCCCTGCCCAATTACATCAACGCGGCCATCAGCCTGGACCAGCTCCTGCAGGAAAGACGGCTGGTTCAGCCCAGAGGCCCCACCCAGCTGCCTAAGGAGGGGATGGAGCCTATGGAACTGGGGCTCTCCAAAACACCGGAGCATTGCCCTGGAGGAAAGCTGGCCCCTGCACCCATTTGCAAGAAGGAGAAAAACAGTGCCCCCCAGGTTCAGGTGTCACCTAATGCCATCACTGGCCAGCGTTTTAAGATCCCGGTCAGGGTGGTCTTTAACTGTGTGATCCTTCATACAGAGGCCCTGATTGACTCCGGTGCAGCGGGCAACTTTGTCTCCAGCCAGTTGATGCGACGACTCAAGGCCGTAGCCTACCGGCTGCACACTCCCCTCGCCTTGGCAGCAGCAGTATTACCCACCAGACGGCGCCGATTTGACTCTGTATCCAACAGCGCCATCTGGAGGAAGTTCTGCTGCTGATCCTAAATTATTCAAGCCACCCACTCATCCTTGGCCTTCTGTGCCTACTACTGCACAATTGCACCATCTCCTGGCAACCCAGACGTCTCCCAGCTGTCGGCACTGTGGCCTCCATGGCCTCCCCATTGCCTCCACGACCATCGACAGCCCTGACCAAGGAGACCAGCCTAGATCCCCGAAGAGTTCTGGGACCTGCAGATGGTGTTCAGCAAGACCAAAGCGACCCAGTTACCTCCTCATCATCCATGTGATTGTAGCATCGAGCCTCTGTCTGACACTTCACTCCCAGGAGCCATGTATATACTCCCTATCGGATACTGAAACTTAAGCAATAAAAAAGTATGTACAAGAAGCTCCACAACAGGGCTTCATTCACCCGTCCACTTCACCTGCGTCCACCAGTTTTTTGTCAAGAAGAAGGATGGAGGTCTACGCCCTTGTGTAGACTACAGAGGACATCTACTCAACCATTCATGAAGAAAATGTAGAACACGTGAGGAGATCACTCAAATGCCTGTTACAGCATCAACTTTACATCAAAGCCAAGAAGTGCGTCTTTCATCAATCCACCGTCTCTTTCCTTGGCTACGTGATTGGACCAGAGGGAGTGGCTATGGAAGAGAAAACAGTGAAGACAGTAGCAGCATGGCCAATCCCACAAACATTAAAGGAGCTCCAGCGCTTCATGAGGTTTGCAAACTTTTATCGATGCTTCATTAAAAACTGCAGTGCGGTTGCCCATCCTTTGACGTGTCTCTTCAAGAAAAACCCAAAAACCTGGGATGGAATCCAGAAGCTCTGCATGCCTTCAACACACTCAGGTCTTTCAAGATGTCTTCTGGTACATCCGCCCCTGTTGCTATGTTCACCAAGCCGTCCTGTTCCTCTCTGAATTGATTAATCCAAGAGTTGACAAGTAGATCAATGACTGCAGGTGAGCATAGTTCACACTTGTGCTGCTGAGGCTTGACATGTGTCTCAGCTGTTTCAGGTAAGAACTTATGTACTCAGCGCTTAGGTAGAACCGGCAAACAGCTCCAGGATTGAGACTTAACCCTTTGGTACCACCAGGTGCCTGGGTATCAAAGTTGACAGGAGGGCAGTACATTGGTCACAGACCTGCACAGAAAAGAAACTGACAAATGTTCTTTTTTACATGGACAGTCATTTCATCCTGTTCATCAGAAAAAAAGCCTTCCCAGTTTAGTCGTATTAGAAGAATTTGCACTAAACAAACTGATTTTGATAAACAAGCTGATGAATTACAGTATAGATTTAAAGTAAGAGGGTATAATGAAAGCTGGGTAAAATCCAGAGGCGGATTGTCCATTGGGGGGATTGGGCGAGACACTGCCACGAGAAAAAGAGATTTTTTTTTTCCGGCTCTACCACTGTTCTACAGCTTGATCTGCCTTCGAATGGCATTGTCCAATCAGGATAAACTAGCATTTCCTATTGTCCCGCCCCTTTCGGGGCGATTTCACTCAGACTGAACATCGCCCCAGGGGTCTCTCATTGACTCTCGTGTAACGTCATTTTTTGGCCAGTACAAGGCCTTTCAATACAATGCAACGTGCTTTCGTCATATGTAACAGCAGTGGTCGTGGGCAGAGCCATAGAGAGACAGAATTGCGTCAAATCCATTGACTTCAATGGGCCACTGCAATGGCGGATCATGGAGGCGTCCAATAGTTCCAAACGAAGCTTCCAGGGAAACCGTATCGCTGTGGAGAAGTCGTGTGTCTCGCATATTCCAGGTGATTATTTAAGGGTAAGAAGAAGCAGGTCAATGTATTATGATAACCATTTTATAAGTATATTTTAACCGAACTAACAGTGTGATTTAAAACAGTATAGCTCGTCACTTTCGAGCAGATTTTAAGATATAACACAGTTAGCGAAGATTGAAACGGCTATGTCCGTCTTTGCTTACTGTGCTTAACGCCTGTGAACGAAACATTTCACTGAGCTGTAATTAAGGATTAATAGCATATTTCTGCGATGTGTGAATTGAGGTTATATGGTTCACTTAAAGATTTGATTAATGCTAAATAGCTAATATAACATTATAGGCCTACTAACTAAAACATAGATGCTAACATGCTATGCTGACCATGCGAACTGTCAACGTTAGTTATCTTAGCATGAATGTTCGTGGTTATTCAAGTAATTTGAACTACTAATAATGATCGATCATCATCAGTCTCTTTTGGCATGAACGAAAGCTTATCACATTATTCTCCAAAGTTACCATGAGGAGTAATATTATAAATGCTGCATTCAAACCAGCTTGTGAAAAAGGGGTTTCCCAAAACAAAAGCGGAGACTTGTGTGCAAGTCATCTCACCACCCGTGATCACAAGCTGTGAACTGGTGATTCACGGTCCGTTCCAGCCAACCAGTAACTCGTTTTTTCACAACCTTCTACTGGTGAAAGTGCCCTGGAACAGCTGTCAAACCCGTGACATACCACCCGTGAACTCGTACCATATCGATCTACCCTGACTTCACCGAGAATTAGTTGTCTGACGTCACTCCATATTGTGTTATAACAGGAATTATTTCGAAAAAATATTTCTCTAAAGATGCATATGGTCTCCTGGAGCGTCAAGTATTGTGATCAAGTAATATCGTAAATTTGTTTCCAAAAGTATCATTTGACTATCCATCAATGTAAGATGCATAAATTGTGTACATAAATGCGATATTGGCCACGCTCTTCTGCTGTGTAATACCAAGTTAGAAATAGACCCTCAAATTTAACCCACTTTCCCTCCGTCAGAGACCGAGAGTGTAGCATGTGAATGTATTTTCTTACGGAGTTACTGAATTAAATACATATTTTAGCCATGATTGATTCAACTAAGCCGAAAGAATATTGTACTTGTGTTACAAATGGCCTGTATGTGTTATGTTATCATTGAAAGGTTTTTAAAATAGTCAAAAAGTCAACATGGATTAACAAGATTTCCCTCCAGCTACAGAACTCTTAGTATGGACTGTCTACAGGGGCGTATTTTATGGGGGGTACACGGGGGACATGTCCCCTGCACTTTTTGAAAAGGCAGCTTTGGACCCCCCACACTTTCTACTGTCCTAAAACTAATGTGTTAAAAAAAAAACACTGCACGCGCTAATGCTGCGTTCCATTTACCTCGGAAGTCGGAGGTCGGAGCTGGGAATGACGTTACAGCCGAGTTATCGGCGTTCCAGTTACAAAGTCGGAAAAAAGTTGCCAACCGCCACAAATCGGGAAGAAGAGTCTGTAATGTTTTCTTTTAAAATGACGTTTATGTGAAAAATGTTCCTTTTGTACCAGCTCTCCCCTACTGAAATGCAAATTATCACCGGCACTAAGTCTATTACTTTTCCTACGCACGATATATGTGACTCGTACATTTACGCTGCGTCGCGATATTCTCGTGTATGTCTCGTGTATTTCTCCCGATAATCTCGTGTAGAAATGGCACTGTCTGCTGGCCTGTACGGTATATAATTGTTGAGATTATATAGCCATCTAGATAGCTAGCTAACGTTAGTTAAGAAAAATCTTTGAAAATAATCGCCATATTTAAGCGATGTGATGTGGTTTTTGCCCTAACTTCACTAGCAAGCTTCAACAGTGATTACTCTGGTGTTTACTGTTTTCCTGGGACATTTGGAGGTGAAGTGTGTGACTTATATTTACAACAGTGGTCTTGCAAGCAGAATCTGAGGGGGCGCAATTTTGAAAAAATTCCAATTCCCACATAATGTGGCTTTGAAAGCTGCTGGGCTCAGGTTCTTCATATTTTGATATTCATATTGCTTTGATGGCAGCTATCAGAGTACTATTATCGCAAATTCTTGCTAAATTTCAGCAATGGGTGAAAAATTACGTGAGATGAAGTAGTTTCCCCCATAGCCCCCCACCCACCTCATTTCCAGGGTGGTTTTACTGCGCTCTTTTCCACCTTATGGGGTACGCCAATATTTTGAACAATTTCATTACTTTCTGATGTATTTTGCATTAAATTTATTCAACAATCAAAAAACATGGTTATTTTGTTCTACTTCACAACTAAAGCCCTTTAGAGAATTTGCGCCAGAAATGTGTCCCCCCCACCTCTGAAATCAAAACTACGCCCATGTCTGTCTATGCATATTCTCATTCATCCAGGTCATAGGCAGACTAGCCAGTCTAGCCTAGTGAACAGCTTGAACTGATGAAGCCATTTGTAGAGGGGGCAAAACGTCTTCTAAGACATAACTAAGCTTAGTTGACCTGATTCAGTTTCCTTGGGAAACTTGGTCTGGACTCCATGCAGTGATTACCATCTGACTGTGATAATGAATTAATGCAATTGGCCAGATATGGTTGTTCATTTTTACAAATCTAAGCAACTGGCCAGATATGGTTGTTATTTTTCATAAATCTATGAAACTGGCCAGATATGGTTGTTCATTTTCTCAAATCTATGCAATTGGACAGGTATGTTTTTTTTTTTCCTTCCCCAAAGTTGCTCTACGCACACTAGGTCTGAAAGTGTATATTTTACTTTGCACCCAGAGATAATTGTTCTGTATTTGTAGCTCTTGCTCAAATCTGTATGGAACTGCAGTAACAAGAATTTTGTGCAACTGGTCAGATATGGGTTCTTCCAATCTGAAAGGCCCCAATATGTTTGTATTTTAAGCTTAGACTGCGATTCATCTCTCAAGTATCACATCACTTTGGTTTAACACACCAGCACTTCCTCATTTTGGTTTGGTCTTCCGTGTATTGGACCAAGTTGCACTAACCATATATCTAATACCTCATTTTAACTTATTTTCATGTTGTTATTATGTACACAATCTTGTTGAAAGTGTGGATTTTGCTGTGCACTTAGATAGTTGTCCTGCATACAGTTTATGGTCTGCACTTGTTTAGGTTGTAAAAGTCCTTGTTTATTATTTGTTTATGGAAATACCGATTTTGCAATACATGGGAATTTTAAACTGCTCCTTTTAGTATTCATATTTCCATATGTAGTGGCGTACCATATCTGTTTCAGGGATTTGTTGCACTTTGAATGCTGTCTTTGCACTCCAAATGCTTTTTTTGTATGTGTTGACTTTCAAGAGGTCTATAAATGCTTGAATTTGACATGTACTTATTGACTAGCCACTTATTTGTGCCACTCCTGGACACATCATCATCCAGAAACATGGGGTAAATGAGAACAATAAGCGGAGTGATTAATTGTAGTGCTAAACCATTCTTTACTTTTATAGGCTCCTGGCTGTGACTTTCTTCACCACAGTTTATCATCTGCAACTCAAGTAGCTAGAGGAAAACTTTGTTGTGTGCTCACAGTGCTGCTCTCTAGTGGACATAACAGGCATTTCTATAAAGTAAATTGAGGCAACGATCTTGCCACCTACCTACCAGTATTTGTACCATCTCTACATTCAGTCTATGCATGTTACTTCCACAAAATGGGTATTTTGAATAATATGAATTAGTGGGAAAGTGGAGTAATGAAGGGAAACGACAAACTTCTAACTAGCTAACTTCTGTCCACCTCTTTCTGTTGTATGTTGCCACCTAATGGACATAACAGGCAATGATAATGAGTTTATTTAACAGGCCCAGAAAGATTGAGACACAGTCTGTTGATGTATTTGACAAATAGCTCATCGGTGTGATTGTTCGTAAAAATTGCCCCCCCTGAATTTTTTGTCTGGAGCCGCCACTGGTAAAATCTGCCAGAGACAGGTTCATTAACGTTACACAGGAAGAGTGCCTTATCAAAAGAGATAAAGCAAGAACAAATAATGTTTAGAGATGTTTTTTAAAATATTCAATTCTGGGCAAAGACTTTGAAAAAATTATTAGAAAGCATTGGCATATTTTGAGTTCTGATCCACAGCTACAAAATGAATTCAAGGATTTACCCAAGGTAGGGTATAAACGTCCCCCTAATTTGAGACAAATGTTGGTAAAATCTGATCTCTTACCTATTAGAAACACTACTTTTCTTGATCCTCCATCAGGGAATTATCCTTGTGGCTCATGTGCTCAGTGCAATTTTTCACACAAATGTTCCACATATCCTCACCCAGTTTCAGGAAAAACAATGAAAATAAAGGGTGTTATATCGTGTTCCACAAAAAATGTAATTTATCTTATTAAATGTCCTTGTGGTTTAGCATATGTGGGGAAAACACAAAGGGCACTAAAAACAAGGATAGCTGAACACAGGAGCTGCATTCGGACTCAGGCCCAACAAAGCCTGGTGGCACTGCATTTCAGAGAGGCCAACCACCCAGTGGCCTCCCTGAGATACATTGGCATTGAGCACGTTCAAAATCCTCAAAGAGGAGGTGACATTAATGCCCTCTTGGTTAAAAGAGAAAGTTTTTATATTTTTACACTCCAGACTCTCACACCTAGAGGACTTAATCAAGAATATGACCTTAAACCTTTTCTTTGATTACATTTATAACTACATTAGTGGTAGGTCTTGTTGCTTTTTTAAAGAAGGTCTTTGGTGCATATATTGTGACGCACATACTTGGTATGTATGGATGTTAAGTTTCATTCTGCGTAAATTTTCACATGTAGTTGGTGGCTCTATGCTTTAATTGTTTATTGTGTTTTTTATGTATTCCCATTTGCTCCTTTTGTGTTATATGTTGAATTTTTATTTTCCTGAATTTTCTGGATGTTAATTGGAGGGTTAACCACACCTATTTTAACTAATCTTGTCAGCCTATTGGTGTGGACAATGTAAAAATATGGGTGTGTTCCCCCTTTTTAACTCCTTCAACCCCATAGCCCTCTACAGAGGGCTGACCAACATATTCCCTTCAACCCCAAATTCCTGTAGGGAAAATTCAAACAATCTGACTAATTGATTGGAACATATCAGGTTACATTTAATGGGATTCCAGAGATAACAGTAAGATACAATGTCCAGATAATGACCAGCCCTCTACGGAGGGCTGTGGGGTTGAAGGGTATAGTGATGCTAGAATATCTGGGGTTGAAAGAGTTAAACATGTTGACCAGATGAAGATCCAAGTCGGATCGAAACATTGTCCTTTTTTAGTTAATAAAGTTTTCCTTGGTGGCTTGGAGTAAGTGTGCAGGTGTCTTCTCCTTTCTTCAACTGGGGTTCTGCCAAATGGAATCTCATTCCGAGGTTGTACAGAGAACCCTCCTTGCATGAAATGATCACCTCAGGATGGTTGAGTGGAAGCCTTGAAATCTGTTTATAGTAGAATGGCAAGTAACGGGTGCAGTTCAGGCGGTCGTAAGCAAAACACCATGGGATAATCTCTCTGACGCACTACAGATGTAGAAGCCATTCACTTCTTGCATTGAAAGTATCAGTCCAAGTACAGTCTCAACTATGTCAATATATGATATTCAGAACGCTGACAGACTGCATTACCAGTTCTCAGGAAGTCAAGGCAACGCTTTACAACTGTAAAACCCATCTGCACGAGGCGTTCTCAATTACGTCATCTAGTGTCTTCTGTGAGACACTGTCTGCAAGCTGTGCAAGAGCGCATGGTGTCATTTAAGTGTTGTTGTTTGCTAAGATCTATCCACTGCAGGAAGCCGTTCCAAGCAATCTGCATGAGTGCCTCATAAAGCAGCTTATGAGTGCAGATGGCACGATTGTATTTCCTTCCATTCAAAACCCCAGCAATGGAACCCCAATGCCAATGGCGAGCTCCCTGATGGCTCGAGTCATTTATGGCATTTTGAACAATGGCAGAACTGGGACTTTTGAGGTGGCCTTTCATTGACCAGAGTACAGGATGTGCCTAGACTGACTGTACTGGATTTCAATAGCTCTGGATCATGCTCCACCTGTCTGACAGGCCAATTTTGACAAAGGGCATGAACTTGACAATGATATGGAGAAGGTGACTGAAATGCACACGACCAGTGGCACACAACCTTGGTCACACAAATAAACCCAACTAGGCCAACCTCAGAAATAATTATGCTGAATATTGAAAGGACTAAACTGTTGCGTTTATATTTTTGTGCAGTGTAAAAGAAAATCATGGCATTATTGAAAACTCAAACCTAAATGAATTCAGTGTTGTACTTTGTCGCAGGGATAACCTTAAATGATCTTAGACGATATGCATGCGCCAGGACAGCCTCGATTTGAACTATCCCGAAGAACACTGGGAACTACATAAGGACGTCTCAAATGCCAAATGCCTTAGACTCAATACAAACCTGAAGACAGTACTTTTATTTATTACAATCGGTGATGCCCCAAGTTTATTATCCCCGCCACACGGCGGTGGGGGATATTGATTTGACCGTCCGGCCCGGAAAGGCGTGCGTGCGTGTGTAAGGCAAGGCAGGCGTCCTTCCGTCCCGTCCGTGACGTCCGTCCGGGATAAAGGGAGAACAACTTTTTCACAAGAAATATTCGAGATAGGATAACCAAATTTGGCATATAGGTTCAGCCCATGAAGGCCTTGATCGTGAGTTCCGAAATGAGACCAGCGCGATTTTTTTTCCAGAGTTATTGCCCTTGATTCGCATTTTTGAACTCTGACTACGGTGTCTATAAAGGAGAACAACTTTTCACAAGAAATATTCCAGATAGGATAACCAAATTTGGTGTGTAGCTTAAGACCATAAAGGCCTTGATCGAGTTCGAAAATGAGACGCGTTATTATTTCTCCCGGAGTTATTGCCCTTGATTCACTTTTTTTCAACTCTGTTCATGGTATATGTAAAGGGAACTACTTTTCACGGGAAATATTCCAGATAGGATAACCAAATTTGGTGTGTAGCTTAAGACCATAAAGACCCTGATGGAGGTCGAAAATAAGAAGCACACTATTATTTTTCCCACAGTTATTGCCCTTGTGGCACTTCTGGGGAGCCTCTGTTCATAGTATCTTTAAAGAAGACATTTTGGCAGGGGATGTTGTTGACCATGTCTACTTGTTTAGCTTGTTTAGAGCAGAGATTCTCCAAAAATCGGCTCTAGTGGAAAGACTGACCATTTCCCTGACATCAGTATTCAGTAGGTAATTAGATCGTGTAGGGAGATCAAGTTCTGCACCCCATATTTCTCGGTGTTACAGCACCAAATATTTTTCTGAAGTAATTAAATGAGTATTAGAATGCACATCAGTAACAAAATATCGTTATTCTTCAACATTTAAAGAGATCTCAGCCGGCAAACAACAGTGCTGGAAGTAGCCGTCATTCGACATTAGGGACTTTAAGCAACGGCAGATTTTGTGGCGGCTATGGCGCCAGGAAATAGATCTGCACCCGTTGATCGAGACTTAAGCCGGTGTGCCGGCGTTGCTTGCCATAGCAGGCTGATCTACTTAGGGGAAAGAACCAATCTCACGTTGTCACCACAACGCGTGGTTTAGGTGATTGAATTAAATGGTTTTCATTGTATTTCTGAAATGAAATGTGTTCTACAATGGATAGAGACACACTATACATTACATGTTTCAGCGAACCTTTCCCACAGATACAGGATACTATGTACGTTGTATATTTCATTGTATAAAACCATAGTGAACTATTTTGTGCTGTAGGCTATATTTTCCCCTCATCCTTGCATTGCATACGGTACATAATTTCTCTGTATACCCCATAAATATCCCCTGTAAATATCTATATTAACTCCCATGTATACTAGTGTTTATTCTACCGCTGTGCATATATAGCACACATATGTTGTATATATTTTCACACTCCCATGCACTTTACCATTTGCTCACACTCTGATTAGATGTGTGCTTAAATTGTCAAATTTTATGTCTTTTTTTAAATTGAATTGTTCGAAATTAAGTTTGCTCTATTTGCTCTTTATGCTCTGTAGCTGTACTTGGCAGAATGACAATAAATTTGAATAGGAAGAGGCTATTCGTCCTGCAGGGCTTCAGAGCGAAACTTCTAAGAATGGGGCGAATTATATAATGAAATCTCTTATTGGCCCAGCTGTGGGGCATATAGCAGAAGTGCTTCTCTTATCCGCCCCACTGCGGCGCCAAGAGCAGAACTGCTTCTCTTGTTGGCCCCGCTGCGGGGCAAATAGTCGATCTCTTTCCCCCAATTCACCCCGCTGCGGGGCGAATAGCCACTTCCATTTGGATAATCTAATCTAATATTACCAGTTTCCTATTTCCCCTGAAGCTATGTCATCTGTCCCTTTTGCCAGAAAGTAGGACAAATAAGCACTCGCAGTAGGTTACAGTTACAATTACAGTTCACACTGAACTAACTACTTTGCTAACAAACTTCAATCAAAATCCACCGTTGCTTGAAGTCCCCACTGGATTTGACGGCTATGGCACCAGCGTCAGGAGAGATTTATTTCCGGGTGCCATAGCTGTCGCAAAATCCACCGTTGCTTAAAGTCTCCATTATGTCACCGACCGAAGCAATGGGATTTTTTCTGGGGGTTCCCAGCATGGCCACTCTGTCCGTTAGTTGCCAGCTCAGTGCGTAGCGGTATCCGGGGCGATCTCTCAGTTCAGAATAGCTATAGCCAGGCCTGCTAAAACTTTTTTTTCCCCACTACGGCTCTGAGCTCAAATATAACAAAACATATGACCAATCATTTCTCGTTTCAGAGCCGCACACATAAGAACTTGGAATAACGAAACTTGCACTTGGAAGCCTTTTTGATGTATGGGCTGTATCGCACAAATCTACGTTTCGTAACTCGCCTCGCAATTTCAGAACACCATTTACACGATTAAAATAACTTTTTGGGAATCGCCATCTAGAATACCTGATCAAGAGACAAGCAGTTTTGACGTGGCAGAACTGTTAGCTTTTACACGTAGTTTATATCAGCTGCAGTAGACGGAATATCATCTCGCCTTAAGATTGTCTTTTCAAATTAATTACTAAGAGGAATATTCACCCAATTCTACCACCTGTATGAAACGTGTCTCCATCAGAATTGAATTTTACGTTGTGTGGGCTCGGATTCCAAGAAAGAGCCAAGAGGGAAATGATATAAGTCTTGCGCACATCAAGGCGATGGGATGAAATCTGGCAATTGTTGAACTTCTTAGAGTGGGAAGCTGGCGATATGATTCTAAAATAAATAAGCGGAGCCACGATTACCGTATGTATATGTACATGTATTTCCTTCAGGCTACATTTACTCAAATTCCCGATTTCTGATATACAAGTTTCTATTGCCGACGCACACACACACACATACACAGACATGCACCGATATGAATAAAAACTACTTGAGGGGCTTTGAAAGAGGCAAAGAACCTGACAAATCAGTGCAAAGCAGAGCGTTTTGAATCACATATAAGTGAATAAAATGCTCTTGGACATTTACGTTATCACTACAATTGCTGACCTACCTCTAAAATGACTTTAATCAACTCTTGTACAAATGGACAATGCCCTGTTGCCCACACACGCTACGAGACTTGGCTATGGTACCATTGTGTGGTCCAAAAATAATAGTGCGCAGATTAGTCATATGTTAATGAGTTTATATTTGAGCACAATTTCGCGCCCGGGTTGCAGCACATCAGTCCACTAAAGAATTAAAGTCAAATCGACTCCGCAGATTTTTGGGACAACCATTGTGATCTCTACAAATACTGGCCCGTCTCACATATAGGTAATTTAATGCTGGAAACAGTCGGAACCGTCTCAAATCAGACTCACCCGTCTCAGCGTCTCGGATAAATATTCCCCGTCTCAAAGATGGGGAGGTGGGCGGCTGGCTAACACTATGGGGAGTGCTACGGTCCAAAGGAGAGGTGCTGGGTGGATCATGATAATATACTGGATCCACAGCTCCTGGCCGAGTTCCACTGGGCCCATCCGGACCAGCCTGCTTTGCACCCCAGGGGGCACCCTGCTGGCAGAAGATCAGGCACGCCGGGAGTCATGCCTCAGGGATGGGGGGGGTACTCAGGCCTTTTATGAAAGGTGCGTTAATGCGCCAGATCCATCAGATGTGCACGTATCCAGCAGAAACGTTCCATTTTTACGCGCCCAGCTATCCGAACTGCAGCGCCATCTTAACATTTCCAAACTCTTTTGCATAGCACGCAAAAGCTCATGAGTAACAGTGTGGACATACAGTAAATGTTTCTCATTGGTGGATCCCCAGCCATGCGAGACTTCTTCAACCAATGGAATAGCGCGTTGCCCCAACCAGTAAAGCTGGTGAATTAGGCTGCACAAAAGTGCGCATATCGGCCAGCTTTCCACTGTTGAAACATTGATGCGGATACTACGGGCATAAAACCCATAGAAATTATCTAAATAGGACGGGAAGGAGTGGGTTACAGAAGTAAGTGTCTTTTTATACATCGCAAGAAAGTTTTAATTTTTTTTTTGTTGTTGGTTTTTTTTTTTTTTGATGGTGAAACTTGGCACGATCAATCAGTTATTCCTGCTAATTTTGCGGCCAGATTGGCTTCATTCTCATCTCGACTGCAGTTTTCACTCAGATTTTATTAATAAATTATTAGGGCTGTCCCCTACTAAAACAAATTTCGGTCCACCAACTGTCGGCCGTTTTTTCCAATTGTTCGAAATTTTTTAACAATTGAATATGTAAATAATATTAAGGAGACAGTCAACAGAAGGTGTGTGAACATAAACCTCATTTGAAGCTAACTTTTTACACTTGTTTGTAATTTGGATGCTTGATACAACTGTTCACGGTAACAGAACTTACTGTCTGTAAAACCTGTATTGCAGGGTAACTTTTGTCTGTCGTTATGATGACTGCTTGGTTACTACCGCATGTTAGTTCGCGTTCCGTGCTACTTAAAAAATGCTCCTCGTTAATTTATATGGAGTAATTCAGATTGGTATGCTAATGTTACTTTGGTTAGCATCAAGGTGGTAGTTTATCATAACGTTACCTGACCGTAGCCGCAACAGTTAAAGCTAACCAGTATGTATGTGTCTGCAAAGTTGGGCTGAGAAGGCTGCAGTTAGGCCAGAAGTAGGTTTTGCAGAGCTTTGGGTATGTGTTTGGGTTTGTTTACTGCTGCTGTGAAATGATCTTTTTACTTATCCATGACCGGGGTTCAGCCGGGTACTTTGCCAATGTGTGGGCTAGCTCTCTGATGCTACCGCAGTGAAAGCAATCGCAAAACGCACAAGCTTTAACGTTTCTGGTATAACAAATGATTTCCCTGCATTGCCGCTGCGGAATTTCATTCCCCTTCAAAAATTGTTCGGGCTTATAAAAAGCCGAAAAAAGTGGAGATTGGATACGGCATTCTTACCGGTACAAGTTATTGATTCGCTAGCTCCACATAAGCAACGTTTACACTGTTTGTGTGTTTTTGCTACAAGCTCATTCAGTAGCTTGTTGTCGGAATTGTGTTTCGTTTTGGTAGAAATGGTTAACAGAAGCTTTTAGCAAAGTTTCCTCTGGATAGCTATGTGGTATAACATGATTATATAACAGTATAGCTACAATCACATGCAGGTCATTCCAGCTCAACTGGACCAGTGGTCTGAACTTGACACCCTCAAAAAAATCTGGCAAAAATATATTTTGTAGTGCATGACATAAAATTCATTCATGCCAAAATCTAGACCTCTAGGTCAATTAACCCCTGAGATATGGCCCTCGCAGTGAACAGCAACCTTACAAGTTCCCACATTCGTTGAATTTTCAATGGTTTTCAGTGGTCTATTCTGAATCTTGCCTATTAACGTAATACTCTCCTGAATGGTAATTCTAGCTGAACTTTTTATGTAGATTTCAAATCTGGCATCATTTTTGGGCTAGGGGTTACCTGTACAGGGTTGCCAACTCTCACGCATCTGGCGTGACAGTCACGCATTCAGCCTCAATCTCACACTCTCACGCTCAAGAAAGAAATCTCACGCCAAATCTGACATTATTTTATGTTGTAGATTTTTCCACTCGTGCACTCATTTTCGAATGACTATAAACAAGATTTAGTTTTACATAGGCTTTTAACTCCTAATTAGACCACTCCAGTGTCTAAAAATGCGTTATTTACACTTTTCTCTGATTGTTGATTTGCTGAAAACATTTGCCGTCATTACGTCAGTGATGTCCGTCTGCTGGTCAGAGGGACAGAGCCAGTATGCAGAGGTGGAAGTGGCGAGGTGTGAAATCTAGGTAAGAAAAATATGATTTATCAAAACAAGATAGGCCTACTTGCTTGACTGTATTTCATAGTTCAATGCTGTCTGATGGAAAGTCGCATTATGTACTCTTAGCGTAGCAAGGAAACGGTAAAGTTTTAGGTGTAATGAAAGCTAGTTTGAATAGGTCAGGTAGGTAGCTACCAGTGACCTGCGGTCAGAGGTTCGTTTGGTGAGGCACAATCCCCTTTGCTTGATTAGCAATCAGACGATTAACTAGTTTAGTAAGACTATTCGGCAGAATGACGGGCCAATTTAAGTTTCCGCGGCGTTATCACTCAGTACATCGAACCTGAAATGCTCACGAAACTGCAGATTTGCGAGTACTTGAGACGTGCGGTGAGGTGAGGCAGTGACCCAAACTTTTATCACAGGACTTTCCGAACCTGTTCCCACATACTATGCCTGAGTGACAACAAAACAATTAAGACCAAGCCTATTGGAAGCCCGTATACTGATAGAGGAGATAATGACAAAAAGATTCATTCACGTATAGGCTACACTTCAATTCGAGACTGCAAGGATGGAAATTTGAATAATCAATTAGGAAAAATTCTTGGCTCTCAGTAATTCTGTATATCGTTTTAACATTTTGTTAATCGGATTATGAACGAAGACTGAAAATAAACGTCCGCTTTTTTTGTTTGGGTGTAAAAGCGCGTATTTAAAGGCGAATGCATTGTATATTTATCAACCATAGAACTCCCCATAAATCGAACTGTTTTAGTATTTGTTAATGACATTGCCCGGCTTCCTGCTAGCAAGTATGCGCAAATCTGCATTGCCAGTTTATGTTGTTCCAGTTTACAGAGAAGGCACTTGTAAAGACAGGACTTTTTTTGAGTGCATGTATTGTTCCTTCAGTTTACAAATACTGACACTTGTTGTTAACAAGGTTAAATCATTAAATGAACTGAGATTTTCAAGAAACTTTCCTTCCAACAAATTTTTTTTTCCCAGTAAAATTAGCCAAAGCAAAATTGTTGAGATAGACAAGAGCATACTGGACCATTCTAAGGGCCCAATATTCAGTCATTTCCTGAATATAAGCTGCACAATGTATCAACCTCAGGTCAGTATTTTTATGCAAACTAAAAAAAACAAAACCATGTATTAACCTCACCAGTGTATTAACCTCAGTTTACTAAACATTACCTATTGAATTAGAATCAGATCATGATTTAATGACAAGGTAGAGTGATGAAAAGATGCATTCCAATGTATGGCCCTCACCCATGTATTAACCTCATAGATTATGACCTGGGGTTAATAATCGGGAAATTATGGTATTCGGTAGGCCTATAGGTTTAGATGGTAAGAGGTTTTGCGGAGGCCCAAAATTTCTTGTAGGTCGCTGCATGCACATGTTTGGGGAGAAATCTCACTCCAGCTAAATGACCAAAGTTGGCAACCCTGCCTGTAATTTACTAGAGCCATCCTAAAAATCCAGAAAAAATTCATAATGCTGAAATTTTTTCAGGATTTTGACAGCCCTAGGACTACACCTAATGACTGTAGAATATTGTACTTTGGCATATTTAACCACTAAATGTGTACCTCTAACCCCCAAAACATGAAAAAACGACTATTACATGTACTGTGGTGGTTTTAAAGGGTCTCAAATCCATTCCGCGATATTATTTTACCAAATGGCAACCCTGGTTTCTTACCCAAGCAGTGGAGCAAAAATTCTGAAACTGGGTCCAATACAATATTTGGACTGTCTACTTCAACATTTCCAAGAACGATCGTGTGGACTTTATTCTAAGTATTTTAAATTCACTGCTGAATATGGTGTGTTTTGGGGGTTCGTAGGCAGAATATTTGATGAATCATTACTGCACTGATATTTCGTTGCTTATTTCTAATATTTTTCAAGATCGCAAAGGGGTCATAAATGGTGATCCCAGCTCACACATTGCGTAATTTGCAATCATAATGGCTGGCATTGCAGTGTCATCTTGTTACTGCATGTCACATTCATGCAGTAACAAGATGATTACTTGCTTATGTAACTTTTTATGTTGTTAGTGGTGTCTAATGTTTCTGTGTATTGTGTCTTAGCCTGTAGCACTGCTGTCTAAGACAAATTTCCTGCAAAGGACAATAAAGTTTATCTATCTATCTATTCCACGGCAGATCACGCCTACAATCACCACTGTGTTGATGAATTCGAAATAATTTACTTGCAGCTGAATTAAATTCTCTAATATCAGTTTTTTCTTTTTAAAGCATACAATAATTGGACAAAGATTTTGACAACTCATACAGTTGGAAAGAAGTCTAGCCCAATTCATTGCGAAGCGCACTATGTCATTAAAATGAACCCCTGATAGTTTGAGTCCAAATGAGATTTTCCCACCATTTTCCAAGGTTTAAATCATTTTAATTAGGCGATTTTAATTTAGTTTTCTTTTTCTTTTTTTCAGTTTTCGTTTCCTTTCCCAAAAAATCAAATTCAGGCTCCTGTATGGTGGAAATTATTAGATAGTAACACAGTTACATATAACCTTACCATTTCATTTTGCTTTTGATTAAAAATGTTACATTTAATGTTTTCTCAAGTCCATTATTTTCACAAAAAGTCTATTTTACAAGAGATGCGGGGTGATTTTGTAATAGTCCTTTTTTGCATGGGGGGGCATTTTAGATGAGTCCATTTCTGCTCGGGTGAGGCCAGACCAAAGGCAGGTGTCCAGTTAAGTTTGGTTCTCCCGTCTTTACTGTAATCAGTCAGCTATTTTAGACCTACAGCTGTCCACCAGATGTCAATCCTGCCCTAAAACAAAAAACAACAACACAAAGGAGGCCATTTTTGAAACCTGTTGGGTGTGGTGGCTGAATACCAAGGCTCAAGGTGGTAATGCAATTTTCACTTGTCGCACAAATTAAATGTCTTTGCACGTAATCCTTGAAATATGTTTTGTAGCTAGTGCTTCTTTATGAGAGTTATGTGATTAAAACCTTTTTCGAATGGAGGTAGGAAATAAGGGAAACTTCGGCCCCACTCACATTGGTTTGCCAAATTTAAAGCCAGGGCTGCATTATATCATCTTTACCGGCCTCTTTACGTAATCAACTGCTCTGCTAAAGATGTCCTGTATGCATTAATATATAAGTGGAAAAAATCCTGGAATGTGGAAATGTCTTTTATCAGTCCAACACTTGATGATGTTCTTCGACAAAAGGTTTTCAAATTTGAACTCTGCTTCTAAAACTAAAAAAAATCTACTTACAATACATACTGCAGTTACATACATATGACTGTAGTCCTGATGATACTGCTGTTTTCCATGTTAAAAATTTTTGTGTTTCAAGTTTGCATTTATTCAAAATAAACTTTTTATGCAGAATATTGATTCACTTGTATATTCTTTCTTGACTGTGAAGAGTAGAAATATACTCAGAGGCAGTGAAAGCGCAGCTTGCAGTTTGGATTCAAATAATTTTTGTGACTCAAATTTATTTTCTTTTTTTTAACAATTCAAATATGTTGGGTGGGTTGACTTTGATGAATTAAATGTATTAATGGGCGATTTGGACAATAATAAACGAATGCATTAACATAACGAGCACAAGTTGAAAATGAAAAATCACAACAAGAGGTCTGGGTACTCTTGATGAAAGAGCTCGTCCCAGTTGGACGTACTACACCCAAAACGCATTACTGATGCTGGACGTACTACACCCAAAACGGTGAGCCACTTGCGGTTGCCTCCCACTCTAGCATACAGGGCCCTGTTCCTTTGTTCGATGCGACAGGCGTGGCATTATGACACTTAAAATGTTTTTTATGTAAAAAGGCTTTATCATGCCTTTATATAGGAAAAGACAATCCCGCCCTTCATTTCAACCACTGAACTTGCACAACTCTAATCATAAGCACTCAATATGGATTGATGAGAATTAACTCACTGTTGAGATACATGATGATCATTCATGTGTAACTTGAGGTACACATTGTGACCCCCAATGGTCATGAGGGCTTCAAAATTGGACTACTCAGGTCCTGAGCAAAAATAAACCAAAATTTAGAGTGTTAGCGTTTTCATTGCCTTTGAGTTTATTTGAGGCTCCTAACAAGGACCATTTGGAACATATAAAATTTTGGTACTTTACAGTATAAGAAAAATTATGCAGGGGCATGTTGGAATATAATTTAATTAGGCATTAGGCCCTACCCCCAAACAACATATTTACAGCAGTGCATGTTCGGACTGCAAAGGTGGAGACATATTCTCACACTCGGGCCTAGAGTTAAAAATGAACCTTTTCAATGCCTTTGAAATGTTTGAATGACCAAAAAGATTCATGCAAGAAGTATGATACTCCTTTCTTGAAAGTGCAATTTGCCAAAAACACTGATTACATTAAAGAGGTATGTCCTTCATCTTTACTGTAGGTATTTGATTAAGAGTAAAGACACTTGACCATCTTAAAGTTTGTTGAAAAAAAAAAAAAAAAAATCAAACCCGCCTTCCCATAACCCAGCTTTGCCATTTTAATACTGACTAGTACTTTGGAGGCCTATTTGAAGAATAAAAAAAATTAGAATTTTTGGTGAACATCCGTCTTTACCGTAATCATGCCCTTTTACTTGCATAGAAAGCAGCCCATATTAGATTGACGACCCTTATTCGTCGGATGGGAAATTTGCAATCTCATAAAAAAAGTTCTTCTGGGATCATCCATTTTGCGACCCCTTTGCAGTCTTAGAAAAATGAAAGCCAAGCAACGAAATATCAGTGCCAGTACTAGTTCATCAAATATCCTGCCCTCTTGAACCCCCAAGAAACACACCCACATTCAGCAGTGAAAGATTTAAAATACTTAGAATAGAGTCCACAATGTATACTTGGAAATATTAGGCAGTCAGTCAAATATTGTAATGGACCAAGTTTCAGAATTTTTGCTCCACTGCCCAAAAATGACAGATTTGAAATCTCGTAAAAGTTCTACTAGAATCATTCCAGAGAGTATATCTTTTAGGAAAGATTCAAAATCGACCGCTAATAATTTAATTCATTGAATCAAAGAACTTGTAAGGTTGCTGCACTCACGAGGAGCGTATCTCAGGGGTTAATTGACCCAACGGTCTAGATTTTAGCATTGCATTTTTATGTCATGTGCACTGACATATGTACAGCTAGATTATTTTGAGGGAGTCAAGTTCAGACTACTGGTCCAGTTGAGATGGAATGACCTAAAACACGTTAGTGAAAAAAGTCCTTAGATAGAGGTGAAACAATTTTCTGAAAAGAGAACTCCCAATACAATTTCCAGGTCAGCCCCATTGATGAACTGGCGCAGCATCCAGGGTAACCAATACGTCATTCTTTGCTCAAGTACAGCTCGGCAGAATTCCCCATGTTTAAACTTGCCTTGGCGATTAGTTGTGCCTTGGTTTCCTGGACATACTGACACAACATTACACCAAGTTTTTCACTTTACACCAGGCTTTTAAGGCCTTTACTGGCAAATGTTTTTACAGTTATTCTGAAGAAACAGGCGGCTAACGGACCTGATGCGAAGTACACATGTAAGTCCATCCAAGGAAAATAATTAATCGGTCTCAATGAAACTCACGTTCTCAGTAAGTAAGGACTGTTTTTCACCTGGTCGAAGCGTGGCTGCAATCCCCTCGGCGTGCCTTTGACAGGTGTGCCTCCGACATCCGGGAGAAGTGGAGTCCTCACGGTCATCACACAACGGCACCGCTGTCGCAGGCACTGCCCACCCCCGGACTTTCTGTGGGGTGGTCAGCTGCAGCTCGTGCTCAAACGGGTGCAGGTGATAAACGCTCTTGTATCGCTCACGTCTATAGCAACACGCAAAGTTGACAAGACGGCTTGGGGCTGGCGCTCGAAGAGGGGGTTATGTCGAATTAAGAACATAACACCTGTACTTTACAAATAATCACTATTTCAAATCTACGTCACGTCGGTTCGTATTATTTCAATAGCCTGAGAATAGCGATGGAAAACACACCACAGTGTAAAAGTTAAAAAACAACGCGAAGGACGATAAACATACATGGCAAAAGAAAAAAAAAACGTTCTGTTTATGCGCTTGTTCTATGGGCTACTGTTCGGTGTCTTCCTGAACAACGCGCGCAATAAAGTGAATTTATTACCAAAAGTTCGAGTTAAAGAAGTCCTTTCACATGCAATATGACAAAGAGTCGCGTCAGTGCGTCCCTTTATCGGCGTGCCTGAAGCCGCACGCCCACTCCACTGCAGGTCTGACCGGTCCGGAGCATTCATATTGATGATCATACTGGCTACATTCATGAAGTTTCACTTTCTGAGCAATGTAGCGCTCTCCGGAGGAAAGCTGGAGTACCGGTGGATAGTTCAACAAGTTGGTTTTGAGACGAGTGAAAACGATGCTCTTATTAGTAAATTATATTTAACTTTTTGTAATTAAACTCGCTCCAGGGGGCCTGTATACTGCTTTTCATTGAAACCACAATCGCAATACCAGGAATTTATAGCTGTTCATTTTCTCTTAATTAGTCGTATTTCACGTTTAGACGGGTTAATTGTTCTCTGAAACATTGCTGGAGAAATAGTTATACCTGCCCTGGAGAATAAAAAGCCATATTACTTTCGACATAATTGAGTGATGACTCAGGATCATCTAACACATTTACTGATGAAATTAAGCCAACATACGACAGGCGAATCAATACAATATACATGAGTTCTGTCAGTTTCTCCTAAAACTTAAAAAGGCTATAACACAAAAGCAGGCTGGAGTCATTCATTTCCTTTCGTCTTAAAACTCATTTTATGGGTTGGTTTAGCAACCATCTGGCCATAATTATCCTAATCAAAAGAGGGTCAGCAGGAATTTTCACAAGAATTGCACGGTCATAGTATTTTTGTTTTCATTTCTCAGTTCATGCGGGTCTGCTGGAAGTTGTATTGTTAATGGCAGACGTATTTAGATAATGTTGCGCGACGATCATTTTTAAAAAAAGGCCAACTCTTCGTTAAAATTCTGGGATCTGGTGTGGCAGGAGCACCAGCAAAGCAGATACCAAGGGTTCCCAGACTTGGCTTTGGGGCCTCCTGTGTATGCTGGTTTCTGTTCCAACCATGGTTACAATCCCAGAATTATGACGATTTGTTAATTCTTCTAAACTGGCCTAAGAGCCTACTCCTGATTTGCAGGGATTATGTACTCTTTTAAAACACATATTTCTGTGAATAGTTATGCATGAATGCCCTTAGGGGCTCCATATTCAAACAGAACTGTGTGCAATTACTTTTATTTGAGCGAGAAGGGAGAAAAATTATTTGCTTTTAAAAAGTAAAGAATCAATTGGTCTCTAAATGTTGAAATTGCGGACAGATTGTCATTAAAACTAGCCATTTATTGGCTCATTAAGACTTCAAAGGCTAAGCAAATTATGAGTCATACCTGTTTGGTGTTAATTTTGCTGATTTGATTTCAGGACAACCACCTGGTAAGAATTTGAACACCTGTGTTCAGAAGCCGAATTAACTTGTATGGATTCACCAGTCTTGATTTTGATCATTGAAAACTTGTGCACTTTAGCTTGGGTTCCTTACCAGGAATGTCACAGAATAAGTACAATACAAACCTTGAGCTTCTAAAACATCACGAATTATAGCCATTTTGTCAAAACAGTTTAAGAGGGTAGAAACGTCTCTCTGGCTTGAAAAAATTAATAATAATTTTTTTAAAAAATTAATATGTAAATAATAATAATAATAATAATAAAATCAACATCTTGTTCATTCTGGGACTGTGAATGTGCCTGGAACGAAATTAGCATACAGTTGGTCTAAGACCGAGTTGAGGAACCCCTGCGCAAAACAGGCTCTGTGATCAATTTACGATTTCGCTCGCGTGGAGTGGTTGGTTACTTCATCTACGCCGCTGTTCATCAGTGGTCGTGGGATTTTAAAATGCGATTTAGTCGACTGCTCGAAACAGGCAGATTTTGGCCAGATGATAAAGCAATGCTCGGCGCGCGTACGCACACTAGTCGGCAAGCAGCACGACGCTTTCCTCTAAGCGTGGTGCGTCGAGACAGGCTCCCCATCAGTTCAACCTCGTCCCCGCTCTGTCAGGCGGAATTTATGATTAACGTTTAAAGCCAATTGATTGAGCAACACCTGCGTCACCCAACTCCGCCTAATCGCGCCGGAGGTGCAGACGCGATGGCTTGTGGATAATTGCCAAGCCACGTCAATGGCACCTGTACCGTTTGAACAATGGGTACAACCCGCTGTCGGCTCCACGACCCTTCACTGGCAAGTGGACTGCGTCCGCGAACAATCTTTTTTTATTCATAATGTGCATCTTTATGGGTTAGAATTGTTTACTCAATTAAACACCGATCTGAAAATCTAACAATTTGCACGTTCTGACGTTTGCACGATTGATGACCTCAGATTAGGCGACACCACAGATTGTTTTTTTTTCTTTTTTTACACGTATAGGCAAAGTGAGTTCCAGATTTCTGTTGTATTGTTTATATGGCATACTTCTTTTTATACAACTCAAGAATTTGATTTAGGATCTGAATTTTTTGTGAAATGACATGCAAATTGTGCTGCCACTGATAGACAATATAATGTGGATAAATGACATGCAGTCAGACACAGCACATTTGCAAGTGCATTTAATGACATTAAATGAAGTATGCAGCCTCACACTTTTGGCTGCAGACACTTCATGGTTTCACCTCTGACATAAAGTGAAAACAGACAGAATGTTCGTTGGCGTTCATTACCACCCAGTTAATGTCAATAGCGGGTATGGCCTCCCTGAAAGCGAATGACGGCTTGACAGCGTCGGGTCATATCAGAACCGGATGCTTACGAATTGGAATGTTGTTCCATTCTTCAACAAAGAACATTTCGAGCTCTTCTAGAGTTGTGGGTTGGCCTCGACCGGAAAATGGCCTGCAGCATGTTCCACATGCTCGATAGGGTTTAGGTCGTGACGCGCGGGCCAGTCCATACCAGACAATTGTCTCCTGCTCTAGGAATTGATTCACCGCCCTAACTTGCGATGGGGGCGGGGCGTTATCATCCATCAAGATGAAATCAGGGCCAACAACTTTTAGCGTATGGTCTTACGTACACATTGAGGATCTCATCCTGTACCGTACCCCTGTCATCATCCCTCTCCCCATGACATCTGAGTCCGTTCTGCCGTTCCTGCTTATTCCTCCCAGACCATAATTGATCGCCACCATACTTGATTCGTGTGCGTTGATGTAGAAGCATCATTAAATCGCTCACGTTGTCTTCGCCACACCCGTTGCCTCCTGTCAGTAAAGTCCAAGCAATATCGGGACTCATCAGTAAAGAGAACTGGAGCCCAATGGTTGTTGTGTGTCCCATGTGACATGATCGTGAGCCAATCAAGCGGTCATGCCTATGACGCACGGTCAGTGGGGGATTGAACACATAGCCTTCTTGAGTTGAGGCCGGCAGTGAACTGATTCTGTATCGTCTGGTGGAAACCCTGACCCCGAGGCGTTATGAAGGTCATTTAAGTAGGGTGACGGCTGTCCAGAAGGATGATGTCGTGCCTGGGGGTGTGAAAAGTGGTCTTATGGTTGTGTAGTCGATCTCTGTGACCACCCCCCGCCAGCCGGTGTGCTGCTGTACTACTTGATTTGCCCCCTAACGTTTGATGCAGGTTCCACGCTCTGTTCTAGCGCTTTGGCTGACGTTAAGTGCATTAACAGCGTGGCGTTGTGAGAAGCCAAGTCAAAGCATTCAATGCATCTTCCCCAATTGCTCTGAAGTCAATGCGGCGTCTAAGGCGTTGAGAGAACACATTCGGTATTACTAATGTAATGCAAAAAAAGAAATTTGCGAACTTCCAAATTTTCACCAATAAACAACTTACCGTCTGAGTTGAAATGGTGAAGTGTTAGTCAAAAGCCAAAATGTGAGGCTACGCGCTCATTTAATGTCGCCAAATGCGTGCAAATGTGTTTTAATGTCTGACTGCATGTCATTATCCAATATATTGTTCATCAGTGGCTTGATTACCAAATTTGCATGTCATTTCACAAAAAATTCCTATAATCCTATCAAATTTTGGAAGTGATATAATAATTCAATAGAAACCGTTGCATTATTTATTTTGCTTTTAATTATTTTTATTCCTTCTTTCATGAAATTACCATTTTGGAGATCAAAGTCGTTGTATTTAATTAAGCGCCAAGAATGCCAGCACTGAGGGAGGCGTGTCTCTATAGAGACCCACCCAACCCAGTGGCTCGTGTGATTTTACTTCTTTCAGGAAGGACATTTAACTTCTGGAAGACATCTCTTCTGTCCCACAAAGCAGAACTACGGAAGAGATACCAGATAGCGGACGATTCTTGTAATTATTACAGAAGGAGGGATAAGCGAAGAATCTGAGGATGAAATGCCAGTATTAATTGCAGCTGCAAGTATTGCATTATAAAACAACATTATTCATTTAACACTGCTTTACTGCCTTTTTAACTTTAAAAAAGGGCATAGCAATCTTGATGTGTAGGATACAGCCTCTGTAATTTGTCACTTTCTTATGTTCAGGATTTATATTTGTTTCACACGTATGTGGTTCTAACCAGACCGGTGAGTTGCTGATCGCGGCAACAAAGCGTTGCTTTCGCCAGCCAGCAGTAAAAACTATCAGACCAAAAATTTATAGCCCTGATGGCCTTTCACAGCCATCTTGCTCCAAATATTTGCCCTCCCCTTCTGCCAGAGTCAGGAGCACTTCGGGGAGAGAAGAGCCACCGAGACAAACCGCCAGAGGACAATTCTTCCGGCTTCTGGAATCCAAATATTGCACCCGGCCTGGGACACATGCAAGTAGTGATATTTGTGCCACAACACTGAAAATAAATGATTCTGGATCAGGGCAGTCAGGATAAGCTCCCCAAAAATGAAAGCACTTCTCCAGTTGGGCCAAGACACCTCTGGTGAAAATTTCACAAAAATCTGTTCATAACTTTTTCTGTAATGTTGCAAACAAACTAACATACCCACAAACTGATGGTAAAACATAACCTCTTTTAGCAAGATAAGATGACAGTGTCATCACTATCCCTCGTCATGATCAAGGGCCATAATTAAAATAAAAAAAAATGCATAAAAAATAATGCATCAACATCATTTTCGATTTTCTATTTTCGAATTTCAACATAGATCATGGTAACATAAACATCTAGGTATAGAGTTCAGAAATCTTAAGCTGATGTTGCCTCGGATGAATGGACTGACCAATATCCTCGTCTACGCCATTGGGGGGATAATAAAAGTTGTACTAGACTATATATCATAAGAATGAGCTATACTAAATAAAGTCATCAAAAATGTTCCCGTAGACAGTACTTGAATAATCAATCCACCACATGAAGAAATCCAAAAATGTACAAATGAACACACATCGATCCCATATCCTGATCATTATACAAAACAATCAAATAAGAAATAGAAAAATGCTAACCAAAAAAAGACCCAACTCCAGCTCTGCTTGCGCTTTCACATGGAGGGGCGGCGTTCTCGGTACAGAAGTGTTTGCTTGTGGTCAGGGGTGCGGTTAGGACATAGCCTGTATAGGGGTCAGCTGTTGGGCTGAGTTCTGAGTTTCTGACTCCGTTTAACACATCCTCCCTCATCCTGCCCCAACAGTGTGTGTGTGTGTGTCGAGAGCAGGGTGATTAACCACAGATGAGTGACTCTGCCTGTGGGAATAATGTGTAGAGTCAGTCTGTGTGATGTTAAAACAGCGCACTAGCATTACTACTCGCACCGATGACGTCAGAGTTAGGGGTAGGGTGTTCGCACTTATGCGTGAAATTGAGTTTGTGTCTTCATGAGAAGTTCCTGGATGTATTTAAACTCTCTCTTTAAACTCCACCTGCAGTGAGCAGAGAGAGCAGCTTTTAAACTCCGTCTGCAGTGAGCAGAAGCGAGCAGCCTTACCTCCACCTGCAGTGAGCAAAGAGAGCATCTCTTTAAACTCCACCTGCAGTGAGCAGAGAAAGAGAGAGCAGCTCTTTAAACTCCACCTGCAGTGAGCAGAGAGAGAGAGCAACTTTTTAAGCTCCGTCTGCAGTGAGCAGAAGCCGAGAGCAGCTGCTTTAAACTCCACCTGCAGTGAGCAGAGAGAGAGGCAGCTCTTTAAGCTCCTGCAGTGAGCAGAGAGCAGCTCTTTAAACTCCACCTGCAGTGAGCAGAGAGCAGCTCTTTAAACTCCACCTGCAGTGAGCAGAGAGCAGCTCTTCAAGCTCCACCTGCAGTGAGCAGAGAGAGCAACACCCAAACTCCGTCTCTGCAGTGAGCAGGCAGAGAGCAGCTCTTTAAACTCCACCTGCAGTGAGCAGAGAGAGAGAGAGCAGCTCTTTAAACTCCACCTGCAGTGAGCAGAGAGCAGCTCTTTAAACTCCTGCAGTGAGCAGAGAGGCAATCTTTAAGCTCCACCACCTGTGAGCAGAGAGAGAGCAGCTCTTTAAACTCCGTCTGCAGTGAGCAGGCGAGAGCAGCTCTTCAAGCTCCACCTGCAGTGAGCAGAGAGCAGCTGCTGGCTCCACCCACAGTGGGCAGGCGAGGCAGCTCTTTAAACTCCACTGCAGTGAGCAGAGGCAGCTCAACAAGCTCCACCTGCAGTGAGCAGAGAGAGCAACTCTTTAAACTCAGCTGCAGTGAGCAGAGCAAGAGCAGCTTTTAAACTCACCTGCAGTGATCAGAGCAAGGCAGCTTTTAAGCTCCACCTGCAGTGATCAGAGCAAGAGCAGCTTTTAAACTCCACCTGCAGTGAGCAGAGTAGCTCTTTAAACTCCACCTGCAGTGAGCATGAGGAGAGCAGCTCCTTCATGCACCTGCAGTGAGCAGAGAGCAGCTCTTTAAACTCCCACCTGCAGTGAGCAGAAGGCAACTCTTTAAACTCCGTCTGCAGTGAGCAGAAGCCGAAACATGCTAAACTCCACCTGCAGTGAGCAGAGAGAGGAAGCAGCTCTTTAAACTCCACCTGCAGTGAGCAGAGAGAGAGCAGCTCTTTAAACTCCACCTGCAGTGAGCAGAGAGAGAGCAGCTCTTTAAACTCCACCTGCAGTGAGCAGAGAGAGCAGCTCTTTAAACTCCACCTAAAGTGAGCAGAGCAAGAGCAGCTTTTTAAACTCCACCTGCATTGAGCAGAGAGAGAGCAGCTCTTTAAACTCCACCCACAGTGAGCAGAGAGAGCAGCTCTTTAAACTCCACCTGCAGTGGAAGCAGAGAGAGCAGCTCTTTAAGCTCCACCTGCAGTGAGCAGAGAGAGGCAGCTCCTTTAAGCTCTCCACCTGCAGTGAGCAGAGCAAGAGCAGCTTTTTAAACTCCTGCAGTGATCAGAGCAGAGCAGCACCCAAAGCTCCCACCTGCAGTGAGCAGAGCGAGGCAGCTCTTTTAGCTCCACCTGCAGTGAGCAGCAGAGAGCAGCTCCTTAGCGCCACCTGCAGTGGCAGCTCTGTAAACTCCACCTGCAGTGAGCCAGAGATCTGTAAATTCCACCTGCAGTGAGCAGAGAGAGAGAGCAGCTCTTTAAACTCCATCTGCAGTGAGCAGAGAGAGCAGAAACACCCGGCAGTGAGCAGAGAGAGAGCAGCTGCTTTAAACTCCACCTGCAGTGAGCAGAGAGAGGAAACCCACCTGCAGTGAGCAGAGAGAGAGCAGCTCATGCGCGCCACCTGCAGTGAGCAGCTCTGTGAACTCCACCTGCAGTGAGCAGAGAGAGCAGCTCTTTAAACTCCATCCGCAGTGAGCAGAGAGCAGCTCTTCGCCTCCCTGCAGTGAGCAGAGAGAAACAGCTCTTTAAACTCCACCCGCAGTGACCAGAGAGGCAGCTCTTTAAACTCCATCCGCAGTGAGCAGAGAGGAGCAGCTCTTTAAACTCCACCTGCAGTGAGCAGAAGAGGCAGCTCTTTAAACTCCACCCACTGTGAGCAGAGAGAGCAGCTCTTTAAGCTCACACCTGCAGCGAGCAAAGGCAGCTCTTTAACTCCACCACAGTG
Organism: Gymnothorax javanicus; assembly: GCA_029692085.1. NCBI lineage: Eukaryota > Metazoa > Chordata > Actinopteri > Anguilliformes > Muraenidae > Gymnothorax > Gymnothorax javanicus. The sequence goes on along the minus strand of JAFJMP010000105.1, from coordinate 39,435 downwards.
ATCAGAGAAACAGCTCCTTAAATGCCACCTGCAGTGAGCAGCTCTGTAAACTCCACCTGCAGTGAGCAGAGGCAGCTCTTTAAACTCCACCTGCAGTGAGCAGAGGCAGCTCTTTAAGCTCCACCTACAGTGAGCAGGGAGAGCAGCTCATAAATGCCACCTGCAGTGGGCATCTGTAAACTCCACCTGCAGTGAGCAGAGAGCAGATCTGTAAATTCCACCTGCAGTGAGCAGAGAGCAGCTCTTAAGCTCCACCTGCAGTGAGCAGAGAGAGCAGCTCATCGCGCCACCTGCAGTGAGCAGGGAGAGCAGCTCATGAAATGCCACTGCAGTGAGCAGCTCTGTAAGCTCCACCTGCAGTGAGCAGAGGCAGCTCTTCAAGCTCCACCTGCAGTGAGCAGAGAGAGCAGCTCTTCGCTCCACCTACAGTGAGCAGGAGAGCAGCTCCTTAAATGCCACCTGCAGTGTGAGCAGCTCTGTAAACTCCACCTGCAGTGAGCAGAGGCAGATCTGTAAATTCCACCTGCAGTGAGCAGAGAGGCAGCTCTTTAAACTCCACCTGCAGTGAGAGCAGAGAGAGAAGAGCAGCTCATATCACTTCCTGCAGTGAGCGGGAGAGCAGCTCATAAATGCCACCTGCAGTGAGCAGCTCTGTAAACTCCACCTGCAGTGAGCAGAGAAACTGACTCTTTAAACTCCACCTGCAGTGATCAGAGCAAGGCAGCTTTTAAGCTCCCACCTGCAGTGAGCAGAGAGAGCAGCTCTTTAAGCTCCACCCACAGTGAGCAGGCCGAGAGCAGCTCTTTAAACTCACCTGCAGCTTGCGGTGGGCAGATGGCAGCTCTTCAAGCTCACCTGCAGTGTACAGAGAGAGCACAGCTCTTTAAACTCCACCTGCAGTGAGCAGCTCTTAAACTCCACCTACAGTAGTGAGTAGAGAGAGAGCAGCTCTGTAAACTCCACCTGCAGTGAGCAGAGAGCGCAACTCTTTAAACTCAGTCCGCTCCACTTGTTTCCCCGGGTTTTACTCAGCACTCAGGGTCATATAGGAATCAGCTGGGGCGGAACTCCTCCCCACCAGTGAGGCTTTAACTGTGTAAGCACTGACTCATAACTTTAATCTTCATACCACTGATCACACACACACATACATACACACCCTCACTCATGCAAACACACACACACACACACACACACATGAGGAAAACACGCACAGACTAGGGTGGGGAAACATGACTCAATCAGAACTCCTGGAGGTGGTGGGCGTAACCAGTGTTACCCAGAACAGGTGAGAAATGTGCAAATGAACCACACCTGTCATCTGTCAAGGACAAGGAACACTGAAATCACAGCAGTCCTTCACAGCCATTAGGGTCAGACACGGACAAGATCCTGTGTTTCGGCTCGTGGGCCAACACTCTGCACTGATGAACACTAGAATTAAAGGCTGAGAGAGTGCAGAGTTGTCATAATGTGCTGATATCTATACACTTCAAAGTTGTAAGGATCTTTTGCAGACTTGTTTTGCAGAGAGCCTGAAAAAAGCAGCATCCTTCTGAGTTCTGCTCTTTCTGCATATTCATTCCCCCAAAAGAAACTTCAATACCAATTGGTGAGAACCTGTGTATTTGTGTTACAGTTTTTCACATATTACGAGGAAAAAAGTTCTCCAACATCAGGTGACTGAGTGAAGAAGTAACACGCTGCATTAGATACTCAGTCAGGTGATTTACCCAGTTCAACTGCTGACCAGTTCACACGAGAAACGCATCAGCTTACCCGCCCCACTGAGTGACAGGGGTAGCGCTGGAACCCCAAACTTTCTGCCCAGTGTGGGCATGGGCATATGAGTGCGGGGCGTGGAATGTAGGGCAGCGCCTTTTTGGTGGAGACCCTCTCCCCTTTGCTGCCATGTGACTCTGGTAGCCTGTCCGGGACAGACTGAATGAAATGTAGCTCCTTCACGTATCTGGTTTCTCCATCCGGCCGTTTTGGCAAGATCTTCCAATGGAGCCGTTTATGTGGAATTTTTTGAGGTTAATCGATGTTGTGAAAGCGCTTATTCTGCTCCCAGGAGCTTTTTAGCTGGTACTTCACTGAGAAAGAGGGCCTGTTTTGGGGAGGTATTTGTATTACACTTGGCCTGTCAACCTCAACTGTCAACTCAACTTCTTGTGTGTGGTTTAATTCAGTACATTTTACAAAAATTTTGGCAAGTACATTGAATCAACAAAAAAATCTCTGAACAGCGTTGTTTGTATTATAAAGCGGTTTTTTGCAAGTTTGACAGTGTGCGGGTCCATTGTTTGTTTCATTTATCTTTTTTGACCTACGCACCTGTCTCACACTAGGTGTGCATCAGCCCTATTCATACTCGGTAAGCATTTTCACAAACCTGAACAATGCTATACAACTACATATAGGACTCCATCGACAGGTGGAGGTAGATTCTGATTTTAATACTTATCGTCTTTTGCAGCATAAAAGCGGCTAACAGTTTATATTGCTGAGGCGACGACTTCTGAACACAATATATATATAGCTATAACTATTTATAGCTAGTTCTCCAATGTAGCACAGTATCTGTCTGCAGGCTATAAAAACACAAATAGGTGGCCCACCCTGGGACCGATGCTCGTGAAAGGGTTAGCCAGCTTTTCTTTACTTCAACTTAGCTAGTAAAAATAAAATTTCTTGAGTTATAAAATTTATGATGACATAGTTTTTTTTTTGAATTTTCCCTTTTATTCTAATAGTTATATAGTGTGAAGACAGGAAGGTTGGGGAGAAGAATGGGGAAGACATGCAGCCAGCCGAGCCAGATTGAACCCAGGTCGCTCTTGGAAGGACAAGCCTTTATGATCTGGCGCACTTGAACCGATGAGCCGCAAGCGCCCCAATGATGACATAGTTACCTCTGTACTATACTACCTCTATATCTGTGTAAGTGTTGCCATTAGGGCCTATATTTACTCAATGGATACTAGACTTTCTATTTGCTTGGTTTATTTTTTCACTGCTGAGAATATGATGTGAATGAAGTGACGATTCCATTAGCAGTCAGGCGAATGAGCTAACGATGGTTCTGAAATGCAAGTGTAGGTGTGAAGGACACTGTAGCCTTTAAAAGGAGCAGTGTGTAGAATTTAGATTGATATTTTTGGCAGAAATGGAATATAACATTCCTTAACTTCTTTTTGAAAACAATAATCTTTGGGTTCATTTAAGCAGAATAAGCCCTTTATACCTACATGGGAGCTGGTCCACCTCCGTTGAAGCCAACATATTGCGCCGCCATTTTCTACAAGGTAGCCCAGAACGGGAAAAAAGTAAATGAATAAAGCACTGACACAAGAGAGCGCCTTTCACGTTTTCGCAAGTTTTGCGGCCACCGTAGGTTTTCTGAGAAAGGAATGGTCAGTTGGTTTTCAATCATAATCTGTTGACCAGTAAATTGGCTCCAAATTTTGCACACTGATCCTTTAAATGGTCATTTGGGCTCAGGCATTTTTCAAAGTTTTCTATTTGTCTGTTTGCATGTCCATGGCCTCATTATGCTGGATGAAATATATGTACACTTGTGTTATAAAGGGTTTTTGACTGTTGGTTTTATCTTCTGGGACATAATTAACATAAAAATGTCTTGCCTGCCAATATTTTTATTTGTTTGGTCCCCATTTCTCTGTTTTTGTAAGCCTAATGAAAGCATGATATATTTTTTCATTTTAATCTGTACTCTTGTAAGCATTTTTCTGGGAAAAAATGGCTGTCTATATTTGTTCCGCCCACCCAAAAAAATATTCTGCCTCACGCCCACGGCCTTGAAGCGTTTGGAATTAGTGCGACTCAGTTCTGTGGCCAGCTGCTTTGGGATCGGCTAGAGAGGTCAGCAGCGACATGCAGAAGGCAGGGAGCAGCAGGAGACCTGCGGACCGTTCTCAGGACCAACACCTGAAGCACTCCAGACTCCGGCAAACCTCCTCTAAAACCGACAACCAGAAATGGTCAATTATTCAATAAAAGAGAGCTGGGAAGTGGAACACGTCTGAGGCAGTTAATGCATGCAGGGGCGGTAAGAGCACCGCGAGGGCCTTAGAGGTGGAGATAAGAACACATGCAGTGTGAGTTTAACAAGTGAGGAAATACAACATCAGTTAAAGACTCAGGTTCCTTAGCTGGGTGAAATTCACCATCCACAATCATAAAAGGAACAACTATAATATCTATAGAGAGAGATAAGAGGCTGCAAAGGAGGTGAGTCAAGCACCATAATTCATTGAATGATGAAACGTTGTTTTGTTACTCTGGTTGTGTCAGCTAGGCTAATCACTGAATATAGATCAATGAAGATGCACTTTACATACTGAAGGTATAATGTCAGAAAAACAAGCAGGGAAGTAGAAGATGCTGCAGTACAGGCCTGGCAGAGCAGCACCAGGAAGATCTGCCAGAGTTCTGCCATGTCAGTGCATCTGAACTCCCCAGCAGTCACTGCATTCAGCAGATATGCCACCAGAAATTAAGGCAATTATTCGATTCTACATCGTAAAACTGTCTATTTTGTAGATTCTCAGATCCACTTGTAAGTGATAGCTGATATCTGGCCTGGAGAGAAACACTGTGGAGGGACTGACAGGCGGACAGAGAACAGATGGAAATATGGAAAGGCAAATTTACACAATAAGATGTGCCCATATATTAAATTATGTTGAAGACTACTGCAGGGATTTGGACTTCAGGCTCCAAAAGAAAGAGTGACAGTCAGAACCTTGGAAGGGACAACATTCATTCCTATCCCCATTTACTATGTGGCAGGGATAATCAAAGATTCATAAGCAGAAGAGAGAAACTTCAGATACACAGAGGTTACTGCAGTACAGAGGTCTTTAATAAAAGCAAGAGGCAGTTCCACATACAGCCACTAGAGGGCAGCAGGTCTTTGAGCACTGAGAGGCAGAAGACTAAACACAAAGCGCGGCGTCTGGTATTTGTGAAAAAGTATGTAAGCACAAGTCTAGCCGGTATGTGTGGAATATGCGCATACTGCAACGTCATATCCTTGAGTGTGTGACTGGCGCAGGTATGCGTGTGTGTTGGAGTGTGTGTGCGTGCGGCGCGCGCTCTCCGTGCGTGATTGAAGTGCTGTGGCGTGTTTGGCGCGCAGCGTGCGTGCGTGTGGGTGCATCGCGGCGTGTGTGGCCGTTTCATAGTGTATGAATGTGCACGCGTGCGTTTGTGTTAGTGTGTGTGCGGCGACGCGTGTGTGCGTGCATGTGTGTATGTGTGTGTGTGGCGTGTGTGTAAGTGTGTGTGTGTGTGTCTTAGCGTTCGTGTGTGTGTGTGCGCGTGTGTGTGCGCGTATCCTTGAGAGAAGAGTTCTTCCAGGCATGATGCCACCACCCGCAGATCTCCACCCTCTGAAAGAGAGGACAGGACAGCCTTTAATATGAAGCCCATTCGCTCCTGTGACTGCCTATCAACACACCACAACCAATCAAAAAACTCAACAAAAGCTCACCTGGGCAGGTTCTACAAATGCAAGCCAATCAGATGAATGAGTGGGCAGAAGCCCATTGATTGACATTGTAGATGGCCAATGTCTTGAACCGAAGGTTTCGATCAGGTAAGCCAGCCCCTGGAGCCACTGCTGGCTGGAGCTCTCCAGGAGCTTAAAGGCTGAGAGACTGCCCACAGAACCTGTTTTAGAGAGCCAGTATGGGGACAGAGCACTGAGTGTGTGTGTGTCTGTGTGTGTGTGTGTGTGTATATATGAGGTTCCATGATGTGAAAACAAGCAGGGAACAACCGCAGCAATAAGTGTGCATGCATGATTAACCAATAATAAATTTGTTATCGCGTGCGTGCATGCGTGTGTTATGTGTGGACTGTATTTTACGCGTAACAAGAAGCTGCGTACAGCGTGTGCACGTCCGTCTGTCACTGTTTGACAAATGTTGTTAAGCGTTCACACACACGTGCGGTCGCATTTTCTGATACTACGCAACCGGAAGTTGATCTGCATCGCGCGCACCAGTCCGCGTACATGAACGCCTCACGTAGTTGGCCTTTTCATTTTATTGAATTGTAGTTAACCGGGGGGAGGCAGCACTGAGCCATACCTAGCCTTCGCCGGAAATTCAGAAGAAGAAGAAGATGATACCGGTAGGTGACTGGGAAAGATGGTTAATACTTTATAAATACATGGGTCATTTGTAAAACATCCTGATTACCATATTTAGAGAGTCGATGCTTCGCGGACATAAAATCGATCATAATCGAAGCTTCGCCGGCCGTCGGGGCGGGGGGTAGGATGGCGATGCAGAAAAAAAAAAAAAAAAAAGGGAAGAATGAATAAAACTCATGATAAGACAGCGAGCACTTCAGGGCTACAGATCGCCTCTCCGGAATTATTGAGTACCATGGTCGCTCATTCACCTGACAACTAATGGAATCAGCACTGCACACACATCACCATATAGTCGCAGACGGATTGACATGGCGCGAAGCGGGAAGCAATTAACCAAAGGAAATAAGGTCCACCACCAAACATCATGCCCAAACTTTTATAACTTGAAAATACACTAAAATAAGGCAGAAACGAAAAAATAAGGATCCTCAGGTTTTAAACTCAGAATGTATTCAGAGAAATAACAACTTAAAACTTTGCGATAAGAAAAGACGGTGTATAATCCAAATGAAGCGAGCCAGCGAGCAGAAAAAGGAAAAACTCTGTGCACTCTTGTGTCGCCTGGGGCAGTGGCAATTTCGTGCCAAAAGGCTGCGCCGAGAGTGGGCTGAAAGCTCGCCAGCTCTGACCAGTCTAACGTCGGCTCAGCGGAGGCGCAGCTGACGCAGTGGTCAGCAGCGAGGGGTGCGCACATGTCACCGAAACTTCACAGGCAGGTTTCCAGGATGTCAAGTATTTATTTCAATGT
>JAFJMP010000105.1:25000-27500 GCA_029692085.1 Gymnothorax javanicus | reverse complement strand
ATTTAGGGTGTAGGGGTTATAGGAGTGAAGGTTTGGGTATATTTAGGCTGTAGGGGTTATAGGAGTGTAGGTTTGGGAATATTTAGGGTGAAGGGGTTATAGGAGTGTAGATGTGGGTATATTTAGGGTGAAGGGGTTATAGGAGTGCAGATGTGGGTATATTTAGGGTGTAGGGGTTATAGGAGTGAAGGTTTGGGTATATTTAGGCTGTAGGGGTTATAGGAGTGTAGGTTTGGGAATATTTAGGGTGAAGGGGTTATAGGAGTGTAGATTTGGGTATATTTAGGGTGTAGGGGTAATAGGAGTGAAGGTTTGGGTATATTTAGGCTGTAGGGGTTATAGGACTGTAGGTTTGGGAATATTTAGGGTGAAGGGGTTATAGGAGTGTAGATTTGGGTATACTTAGGGTGTAGGGGTTATAAGAGTGTGGATATGGGTATATTTAGGGTGTAGGGGTTATAGGAGTGAAGGTTTGGGTATATTTAGGCTGTAGGGGTTATAGGAGTGTAGGTTTGGGAATATTTAGGGTGAAGGGGTTATAGGAGTGTGAATGTGGGTATGTTGGGGTGAAGGGGTTATAGGAGTGCAGATGTGGGTATGTTGGGGGTGTGGGGGTTGCTAGGAGTGCTTGTGGGATGTTGGGGTGTAGGGGTTATAGGTGTGGATATGGGTATGTTGAGAGGGGTGTGGGGGTTATAGGGTGGCAAGGTGCATATATTTAGGGGTGTGGGGTTATAAGGTATGGATGTAGGTGTCTTAGGGTGTAAAGGGATTGCTCTGATGTGAATGTTGGTATATTTGAGGGTGTAGGGTTATAGGAGTGCAGATGTGGGTATATTTAGGGTGTAGGGGTTATAGGAGTGTAGTGTGGGTATATTTAGGGTGTAGGGGTTATAGGAGTGTAGGAGTGGATATATTTAGGATGTAGGGGTTATAGGAGTGCAGATGTGGGTATATTTAGGGTGTAGGGGTTATAGGAGTGTAGGAGTGGGTATATTTAGGACGTAGGGGGTTTGAGGAGAGTAGATGTGGGTGTATTTAGGGTTGAGGGGTTATACGAGTGCGGATATGGGTATATTTATGGTATAGGGGTTATTGGAGTGTAGATGTGGGTATATTTAGGGTGTAGGGGGTTTGAGGAGAGTAGATGTGGGTATACTTAGGGTGTAGGGGTTATAGGAGTGTAGGTTTGGTTATATTTAGGGTGTAGGGGTTATAGGAGAGTAGATGTGGATATTTTAAGGGGGTAGGGGTTAAAGAAGTGAAGAAGTGGGCATATTTAGGATGTAGGGGGTTTGAGGAGAGTAGATGTGGGTATATTTAGGGTGTAGGGGTTATAGGAGTGCAGGAGTGGGTATATTTAGGGTGTAGGGGTTATAGGAGAGTAAATGGTGTATTTGCTCCTATATCACCTAAATACCCTCCTGCCTCCTATATTACATCCCTAAATATGCCATATTCACTTCTTCCCGCCAAAGCATCCATCACTGCTCCTGTAACCCACCTAAATATAATAAACCTGCACTCCTGTAACCCCTACACCCTAAGTATACATCTACTCTCCTCCAAACCCCTACACCTAGGCCTTACATCACTCCAATAACCCCTATATAAATATACATATCATACTGTAACCCTCAACCTAAACTCACCCATCTCTCCTCAAACCCCCTACGTCCTAAATATACCCTCCTACACTCCTAACCCCTACACCCTAAATATACCCACATCTGCACTCCTATAACCCCTACATCCTAAATATACCCACTCCTACACTCCTATAACCCCTACACCCTAAATATACCCACATCTACACTCCTATAACCCCTACACCCTAAATATACCCACATCTGCACTCCTGTAACCCCTACACCCTAAATATACCAACATCTACACTCGTATAACCCCTACACCCTAAGTATACCTACATCCACACTCTTATAACCCCTACACCCCTAAATATATCACTCCTACACTCCTATAACCCCTACACCCTAAATATACCCATATCCACACTCTTATAACCCCCTACCCTAAATATCCCCACATGCGCACTCCTATAACCCCTACACCCTAAATATACCCACATCTGCACTCCTATAACCCCTTCACCCTAAATATACCCACATCTACACTCCTATAACCCCTTCACACATGTTAAACCTACCTCCTATAACCCCTACATACAAATATACCCAAACCTTCCTCCTATACTTCTGTGCCCATATCACACTCTTATAGCCCTACCTAAGTATGCAATCTATATACCCCTTCACCTAAATATTCCCCAAACCTACAGTCCTATAACCCCTACACAGCTAATATACCCAAACCTTCACTCCTATTACCCCTACACCTAAATATGCCCAATCCCTACACTCTATAACCCCCTTCACCTAAATATTCCCAACCTACACTCCCTGCCCCTACAGCCTAAATATACCCCAAACCTTCACTCCTATAACTTTCACCCTAAATATACCCACATCTGCCTCCCTGC
>JAFJMP010000105.1:0-20000 GCA_029692085.1 Gymnothorax javanicus | reverse complement strand
TTATTCGTCTTTTCTTATCGCAAAGTTTTAAGTTGTTATTTCTCTGAATACATTCTGAGTTTAAACGAGATCCTTATTTTTTCGTTTCTGCCTTATTTTTAGTATATTTTCAAGTTATAAAAGTTTGGGTATGATGTTTATGTGGTGGATAAATCTTATTTCCTTTGGTTAATTGCTTCCCGCCTGCGCTCATGTCAATCCGTCCGTGACTATATGGTGATGTGTGTGCAGTGCTGATTCCATTAGCTGTCAGGTGAATGAGCTGACCATGGTTCTCAATAACGTGAGAGGTATGATCTGTAGCCCTGAAGTGGTCGTTTTGTCTTATCGCAGGTTTTATTCATTCTTCCTTTTTTTTTTTTTTTTCTTAAGCCGGCCATCCTACCCCCGCAAACTGACGTGAAGCTGGAATTATGATCGATTTTATGTCCGCGAAGCATCGACTCTCTAAATATGGTAATCAGGACAGCCCTACAAATGACCTATGTATTTATAAAGTATTAACCATCTTTCCCAGTCACCTACCGGTATCATCTTCTTCTTCTTCTGAATTTCCGGAAGGCTAGGTAGCTTTTTTCCCCGGTTAACTTCAATTCAGCAGTAAAATGAAAAAAGGCTAACTCTGTGAGGCGTTCATGTATAGGACACAGTGCTGGCGTGCGAATCAACTTCGGTTTGCGTAGTAATAAGAAAATGGGCGCCGTGTGTGTGAGCGGCAACAACATTTGTCAAACAGTGACAGACGAGCGTGCTACGCTGTCGCAGCTTCTTGTGCAGCGTAAAAATACAGTCCACACATAACACTGCATACCATACATATAACAAATTTATTAAGTTAATCTATTGCATACACACACACTTGCGTACTCGTGTGTCTCTGCTTTGTTTTAGTCTCGATGGAACCTCATATACACACACACACACACAGACACACACACACTCCAGTGCTCTGTCCCCATACTTCCATCTCCCTAAAACAGGTTCTGTGCGTCCTCTCAGCCTTTAAGCTCCTGGAGAGCTCCAGCCAGCAGTGGCTCAGGGGCTGGTTTACCTGATCGGAGAAACCTTCTCGTCGCGTGGCTATACAGTATCAGTATTGGGGCTTCTGCCCACTCATTCATCTGATTGGCTTGCATTTGTAGAGAACCTGCCCGGAAGTGAGCTTTGTTGAGGTTTTGATTGGTTGTGGTGTGTTGATAGGCAGTCACAAGGGCAGAATGGGCATATTAAAGGCTGTCCTGTCCTCACCAGAGGTGGAGATCATAGATTACATTAGCCGTGCTCTGAAAGAACTCTCTCTCAGGATGCAGCGCTCACACCACGCACACACACACACATGGGCGCTTACACACACACACACTTACACACCATGGCCAGCTCACACACACATACACACATGCTGCACACCACCTTTCCTTGCCTCCCACTAACACAAAGCATGCAGCGTGCACATTCATACACACTCCAAGGAAGCAGCAGCTCACACACAGCGCATGCACCCTGCGCCTTGCGCGCGATGTGCCTCAATGCAACTCACAAGCACTCACAATCACCGGCCGCATGGATACATGCCTTGCTACCACTAACACACACATACACACCTGCACAGTCACACACCTCAAGGATACACATGGCGTGTGCATATTCACACATACTCAGGACTTGTGCTGCATACTTTTTCACAAATACTCAGGGATACGCGCTTGTGTTTAGTTCTCTCTGCCCTCTCCAGTTAACTCCAAAGACCTGCTACCCTCTGGTAGCTGTATGTGGAACTACTCCTATTTCAGAGCCACTATCGGAGCCCAAGAGAATTTTCAACTGCATGATTGCCACAGCTAACAATAAAACCATACTGGGACTAGATGAGCCAGGTCTTTAAAAAATTACTTACAAAAGTGTAATGTTTTATGGTAAGTCAAATATGGGCATCAGTCTATTCAGGGAGGAATGGGGCAAAAAAAAAGTGGCCCAGGAATTTGTACCTGACCGGTCCACTCTCAGGGGGCAGGGATAGGGAGGAATAGTGACCCGGCTGAAAAAATTCATGTTATTTGACAAAAAAGTATACATTTTAATGTCATATTGGACCATACATCCCATAAAACATTGATATTATTTGTAGTTTTTGAGTTCATATAATACCAATTAGCCTACAACAAAATAATTGTTGTGTATATCTAACATACAAACCCAGTGGCTATATGCATTTGTGATTTTAGCAGATGTTAACAGATCACCAAGTTTCATAACTGAAGAAGGCGAGCAATGCAGCCACTGGAAAGAGGACTGGGTGTTCCGGAAGGTTCAGGAACTGGAGTAAGTAGCAATGGGATTAACGGAAGGAATCAATGAAAAATAAACTAGAGAACAAACCCAGAGTAATGAGGATAGACTATGCAGTAGAGAGACAGAAAGAAAAGACTAAAGTGAAAATATTCTCTTAAAAATATACTCTGATAAAGTAAGCCCTTTCTATAACAGTATATTTTTTATTTCTGTTGTGTGCTAAGATATAACACCGTTAATGACATAATTTCAGTGGATAGAGTAATTTTACAGTGTGACAGCACAGGAAAGCACTTGATCAGACAAGGAAGTTGAAGACATAAATGCAAAACAAAGCTGATACTAAGAGGCAGATACATTTGTTTTCCTCAGGACAACCCGGAAGAGACTGGCAAGGATCTCCTCACAATAGGAGCACCACTGGCAGTTGGCATCGCAAAGCTTGTCTGAAGTTCAGCTTTTGCACACCCTCATTGGCAATATATACTATAGTCTGTCGTTTATCATGACTTTCACATATGCATATCCATGCATTTAGTTTATTATCAGTTTTTTGTTTGTAATCTAATTTAAGTTATTGAAATGTGATAATTAACATGTAACTTCACTGGGTTATTTATTTTCCGTATAAATTATTACTACTGATAAAATATTTAAAATAATTCTGAATAAAATATGCAAAATGAGTTGTATAAATTGTGTTATGCTTAAACAGGCCACTGTTTCAGTGAACCTGATGAAACACATTTTCATTGCCTCTGCAATTTGAGTCCATGGCATGTTTGTTTTCTGAGCAGTTATGGAATGTCAGACCATGTCTTTGTCATGTGCAAAATGGTGAATATCCAGTTCTGAGGATGGCTGATTTGGCATCTTAACAGCAATAAAAATAAACAGTACTCAAACAGAATCTGTACAGTGAACTGCATTTTTTTCTTATCAGGTCACAATAAAAGCAATTATATCTTAATTATTTTCGGACTCAGTGGGAGAAATATCTGATAAATTTAAAATTGCCTGCAAGGGTTGTGCTTCAAACACTGGTGATGTGCACCGAGGACAGGAAGTTGAGGACTGGACTCAGATGCAAGAAAGGACTTGGTTGTATTTAATATGCCTTTGGCACAGCAAGACGGCATATATAAAGAAATACAAAAAAACAGGGAACAGAGGTTCCTGAATAATACTATTAGTAATACAAACACTGGGGTTAGCGACAGTAACAATGTATTGCTAAAACAGAAGAGAAAAGGAAGCAAGGTTCCTGACAATAAAGTTAAAGCGCTGTCATTAACAATAAATCAGCACTAAGTTCAAGAGTTAGAATACATACATGCGAAAATGCAGGATATAACTCTATACAAGACTAGAGGTTAAACACAGGCATGTGGCTTGTGAGACTTCGCAAAAACTAAGTGCGAAGCTCGGTCTTAAATCGTACAACACTACCACACAGTGGAAATGAACATCAGCTGCATCTAATGATTGCAGGGCTGAGAATGCGGTCCAGGTCTTAATAGAGAGTTTGCAGGCTGGAGGCGTGGCCTTACAGTACCCAGGCCTTTTCTTGAAAAATCTTTAGGTGCGCAAACATTTGCGCCTGTAAACATTTTCACCCTTAGGTGCTTTTTTTTTTTTTTAACGCAGATCAAATGCTATTTTAGGCACGTAAAAGAAATAAGGTGATATTCACGTTGAGCATAATTCATCTAAACTAATTCAAGCGAGATATTATCGTAATATCTTAATATGTAAAACTGGAGCTGCCGGATAGCTCACTCGGTTATAGCACCGCACTGCAGAGCAGAAGCGACTATCACGGCGCGGGTTCAAGCCCCGGTCATTCCAACCGGCAGTGGTCAGCAGCTTTTTCAGAGTAACGCACAATTGGCCATTGCGCTACAGGGATGCAAATTGGGAAGGGATTGCTGGGAAGGGAAATATTTTTAAAAAATGGTTGCTTTGTTCGTTGTTCAAGCACCTCCTGTTGGCCAGCTGGGCGCTCGTCAGGAAGATTCTAAGCTTGTTCATCTTCGGGTATCCTCCGCCCTCGTTCTGAACTTGTGAGGATTCAACCAATGAGTGTAAAGAAGCAGTAGTTGACGGGCACGTGCTTTGGAGGAGCGCCATGAACCGTCCATCTCTCCTGAATTGGCAACAAGGGGTCGCATATGAGCAAGCCTTGTACATAGTTCCCCAATTAGGCATTTCAGATTTGGGTGGGGTTGGAGATGCCAAATTTTTTAACAAAAAAAAAAAAAATTTTTTAATATATATATCTAACATGGGTAACACCTCTCATTTCTACATTAAATCCTTATATAGGCACGCAAATGTGCGTTGTAATCCTAGCTTAAGATCTGCCTGGGCTACAGTCAAGATTAGTGATAGTGATATAGTTGCTCACTTCAATATGGCCTTGGAATATGATGTTAAAGACAAAAATCTAGAGCTTAGCAGCATTTTGTTTAAGTCGCAGATAATTGAAAAACTCGAATGAATATACAAGCAAAGTTTCACTTACCCAGCTCAGCAACGACCATGTAACACTTGAAAAGGCTATATCACCCAACTTTGTGTTCTCTCCTCGTATACACATTTTATCTGCTTTATGGGTGAACATTAAGATTGAGCTGTTATGTGTCAGCTATTAGTAATGCGAACCAATAGCTATTTAGCCTATTTAATTTGAAAACTGAATCAAAAGGTGCATCTCCAAGACATCACGAGCAACGCAATGCTGCAGCTTTCAGGTTTAACATGAAAGGAATGGCTTGAGACTCCAAATGCAGTTCAGCAATGGCAGGGCGTTTATTGGGATTAACCAAGCTCATGGTCAAAACAGAAATGGATCAATAGCCAGGCAAACAGACAAATGCAGACTAGGCAGAATCGAAGTCAGGGAACAAGCAAAATAATCCAGTAACCAGAGAATCAGTCCGCACAAAAGACAGTAACAAAAAAGGGCTGAAACTAAGGGAATGGAAGGGGAAGGAAAAAGGAGTTGGATGGGATAAGGGAGAACACAGGAGATACTAAACAGATAGGTACAAAATGGGGATCAGGGAGAGCGAAGTACTAATCAACAAACCGCAATCTCTGGCATAATACAAACAATCAAATACAAGACTTACGGGAGAATCACAAGAAACAAGCTTTCAACAATCGAAGCGAGAAAATAAACGCAGAAACAGAGACTGACCAAGAATGAGCTGTGGTAGAAACGAGTCGACAAGAAGCAGCAGGAAAGTGGGTCTTTTATACACAAACAAATTAAGTGGAGGCCCAGCTAAACTCAGAACAGGTGAGAGAGAGGCGGATCTAGAAAAAGCAAGGACGGTGATAGGAGAGAGAGAGAGAAGTAGGTGGGATCCTAACTTTGAACTAACTAATCACCCGTGCCTAACTGAACTGCTCTAAGTGTGGATAGTCCAATCAGAACAGCAAGAGAGAAGGAAGAGGAATTACCAAACCGAAATGGAAAAAAGAAAGAGTGAGAATCTTTTAAAGACACCACACAAAAGAAACAAGAGGAAAGTAAGACATGAGACTGCAAGCATTCATTCTCTAAACATGAAACATATAACTCAGAATAAATATATAAATACAATAAATACACTAGAATGGACTAAAACCAACTAAAACCAAGCATACAAACATCACTTCTTAACAGAACCCCCTCCCGATGACCGCCACCTGGCGTCTAAGCCTTTGGTTTAAATGTCCTTTTGTGGAAGTCTTTGATGAGTCCTTTGTCCAGTATATGACGAGGGGAACCCAGGGCAGCTCCTCTGGGCGTATCCTTCCCAGTCCACTAGATACTGAAGCCCCTTCCTCGCCGACGGACATCTAGCAGCTTGTGAACTGTATAGGTCTCTCCTCCGTCGGCGAGCCTAGGGGAGGAGGATTGGTCGGGACAGGGGTGTGGATGGACAAAACAAACGGTTTAAGGCATGAAACATGAAAGACAGGGTGGATCTCACGGCTCATGGTGGCAGGCAGTTTGAGTTTAACTGAAACTGGGTTGATAATTTTCTCGATGACAGAAGGACCTATGTAGCGGGGGCTAGCTTGCGGCTTTCAGTTCTGAGGCGATGTCTTTAGAAGAGAGCCAAACTTTTGTCCTACTTGGTAATCTGGAGGAGCGGGGCGACGATTGGCTTGGCGACTCATCTCGTCTCTGGACTTTTTGGAGGCGGAACGGTTTCCTCCCGTCCCTCGGCACCTCTGTACGAACTCCTGAATGTTGGGGACATCCACCCGACCTCCTGCGAGGGAACAAAGGTGGTTGGTAACCCAGACAGGCTTTAAGGGGACACCTGGAGGCAGCCGCCGAAGGGCTGTTGATCGAGTATTCAACCCAGGGTAGTTGTTCGCTCCAGTCCCCTTGGTCGCGGGGAGGTGAGGCACGAAGGACACTCTCCATTTGTTGATTAGCTCTCTCCGTCTGTCCATTGCTCTGGGGGTGAAATCGGAGGTTAAGCTGACCGAAATGCCCAGGGCTTGACAAAAGGCTTTCCATACTTGTGAGACAACTGGGGACCACGGTCAGAGACAATATCAGAAGGGATACCATGAATCGAATTACATGTTGAATTAAGAGGTCCGCTGTCTCCCTAGCGGATGGAAGCTTGGGAAGAGGGATGAGGTGCACGGCTTTGGAGAAGCGGTCTACGATGGTGAGGATGACGGTGTTACCTTTGGAGGGCGGAAGACCAGTGACGAAGTCCAGGCAATGTTAGCCCATGGTCTGGAGGGCACCGGAAGGGGCAGCAGGAGACCAGCTGGAGCAGTATGGGAGGCCTTGTTTTGGGCACAGACTGGACAGGCAGTAGAGAAACTCTTTAATGCCTTTGCGTACTGTTGGCCACCAAAACCCTGCGAGTTAGCATGGCCAGGGTCCGATTGGCACCAGGGTGGCAGGCGAGACAGGAAGAATGAGCCCACTGGAGAACCTCGGCTCGGAGACCATCTGGAACAAAAAGGCAGTCCTTGGGACAGTTAGTAGGAGGCCCCCAGAAGGTTGCGACTTTCTGACCCGGTCCTCCAACTCCCACACTAACGATCCCACTACCACCGACTGGGCAGAATGGTCTGAGGTTCCTTGGGAGGGCGTCAGGAGAGAACTTGGGAAAAGGCATCTGGCTTTTTATTCTGGGAACCAGGGCGATAGGCTAAGGTGAAATTAAATCGGTCAAAAAAAAAGAGACCAGCGGGATTGGCGAGAGTTCAATCTCCTAGCAATGCGAAGATACTCCAGGTTCTTATGGTCGGTCCAGACCTGGACGGCACCTTAGCCCCCCTCTAACCAGTGACGCCCACTCTTCTAACGCCATCTTTACGCAAGCAACTCCCGGTTACCAATGTCATAATTGCGTTCTGCTGGGCTAAGCCGGCGGGAAAAAAAAAGGCGCAGGGATGTACCTTGTTGTCTTGACTGTTTAGCTGCGATAGGACTGCTCCAACACCAGTATTAGAAGCATCTACCTCGACAATGAACTGCTTTTCGGGATCTGGCTGTTGGAGAACAGGAGCAGTGGTGAACCTTTGCTTGAGTTCCCGGAATGCCTTCTCTGCCGAGGGAGTCCACGTGAATGGAACTTTGGGAGAGGTTAGGCGGTCAGTGGAGCAGCAACAGTACTGTAATTACGTATGAAACGACGGTAGAAATTGGCAAACCCTAGGAAGCACTGCAGTTCCTTACGTGTGGAAGGAGTAGCCCAATCTCTTACCGCCTTGACTTTCTCCTGGTCCATGAGGATGCCTCCTGGAGTGACCACAAATCCAAGGAAAGGGACTGTGTCGAGATGGAATTCACATTTCTCTGCCTTGGCGTAGAGTTGGTTCTCCAGGAGGCGCTGCAGGACCGCCGCGACGTGACGTATATGTTCCTCCTTAGAGCGAGAAAAAGATCAGTATATCATCTAAGTGGACAAACACAAACTGATTAATCATGTCATGAAGGACATCGTTGACCAAGTTTTGGAAGACAGCGGGGCGTTAGCTAGCCCAAACGGCATGACCAGGTACTCGTAAAGCCCCTAAGCGGTGTTAAAAGCTGTCTTCCATTAGTCCCCCTCCTTAATCCTGACAAGATGGTAGGCGTTGCGTAGGTCGAGTTTGGAGAAGATGGTAGCTCCTGCAACAACTCAAAGGCAGAATTCATTAGTGGGAGAGGGTAACGGTTCTTAATGGTTATGTTATTGAGTCCCCGGTAGTCGATACATGGTCTGAGGGATCCATCCTTCTTGCTAACAAAGAAGAAACCCGCACCAGCAGGGGAGGACGAGGGACGAATGATCCCAGCAGCCAGTGATTCCTCCACATATTTCTCCATGGCCTCCTGCTCAGGACGAGACAGAGAGTAGAGGCCTCCCCTTAGGGGCGCTGTACCGGGTTGGAGGTCGATGGCACAATCGTAGGGTCTGTGAGGGGCAGAGACAGAGCACGAGACTTGGAGAAGACCTCGGCTAGGTCATGGTACTCACTAGGAACCTTGGATAGGTCTGGAGAAAATGGGGGCTCCTTGGGTCCCTCCCTCACTTCGCTGGCAGGTGCTCTGCGAAGACAGGAGCGTGACACTGCGTGCTCCATTTGATCACTTGCCCTGTCTTCCAGTTAATAGTGGGGTTGTGTTGTTGAAGCCACGGAAGACCCAGGACGATGGGGGCAGAGGAGGAGGAGATGAGGTGGAGGCGAATTTGCTCCTGGTGGTTGCCAGAGACAATGAGCGCAAGAGGGGGCGTGACTTGGGTCACCTGACCTAGCGGTTGCCCACACAGGCCAAGTGTCCGGAACGGAGCAGGCAGATTCTGGGGCTGGAGCCGGAGCTGGTTACACAGGTTGGCGTCGATCAGGTTGATGTCTGAACCTGAATCAAACAGAACATTAGTAGACATAGAACGATTGCCAACAACCAGAGTGACAGGAACCAGCTTACGAGTGGCATCGCTGCTCTGAGCCAGCTGCCCAATCCTTCCGCTCACCCTCTCCTTCGTGAGTGAAGGACAGCTCTTAATTTGATGCCCCTCCAGCCCACAGTAAAGGCACGCCCCAAGCACGCAGTCTTCTGGCTCTCTCCTGAGGTGACAGCCGGCAACGGTCAACCTGCATGGGTTCCTCCGATCTCCAGGGCTCGCCCGGTCTCCTGGATAGGAGAGTCGCCCGAAGAGGGCGAAGATTCCCATGCTGGCCAGACCGTCGGGGCTCAGGGTGGCACTGGCGCTCCCTCTTCGCTGTTGGAGTCGTGAATCCACTTGGATAGCCACTCTGATTAGCCCCTGCAGGTCGGAAGGTAGTTCGCGAGATGCCAGTTCATCCTTAATATTCTCCGCCAGCCCCGGTAGAATACATCGAATTGGGCGTCTTCGCCCATAGTGTGGAGGCGGCCAAAGAGCGGAACTGGATCGCGTAATCCGAAACACTGCAGCCAGACTGTCGTAAACTCAGTAGGGCACTTCCTGCCTCTCGCCCCTGGTAGGACCGGTCAAACACTTCCCTCATCTCCGCCATGAAATCTTCTATGGTGCGAGTACAGGGTGGCCAGCATCCCATCATCGGTTCCCCAATCCCTCGCCTTGCCGGTCAAGAGTGTGACGATGTAGGCCACTCTGGATCGCGAGGTAGGGAAGGTCAGGGGCTGCAGCTCGAAGATAATCGAGCACTGAGACAGGAATGCCTTACAGGAGGTGGGATCTCCGTCGTACTCCTTGGGGAGTAAGGCGTGGCTCCCAGACGGGAGCTGCCTCTGCAGGAACGGCTGCAGGAGTGGGAATGGTGGAGCCCAGAGAGAGTCGCTGGAGGGTGGCTCTCATCTCCTGCAGATCGCGATGCTGCTGCTGAATGACGACCTGTTGTTGTTGTAAGAGTCGTTGCATCTCAGCAGAGTCCGCTGGAGTCTGAACTGGTCGACTCGTACTGAAAGGAATGGCTTGAGACTCCAAATGCAGTTCAGCAATGGCAGGGCGTTTATTGGGATTAACCAAGCTCATGGTCAAAACAGAAATGGATCAATAGCCAGGCAAACAGACAAATGCAGACTAGGCAGAATCGAAGTCAGGGGACAAGCAAAATAATCCAGTAACCAGAGAATCAGTCCGCACAAAAAGACAGTAACAAAGGGGCTGAAACTAAGGGAATGGAAGGGGAAGGAAAAAAGGGAGTTGGATGGGATAAGGAGAACACAGGAGATACTAAACAGATAGGTACAAAATGGGGATCAGGGAGAACGAAGTACTAATCAACCAAACCGCAATCTCACAACATAATACAAACAATCAAATACAAGACTTACGGGAGAATCACAAGAAACAAGCTTTCAACAATCGAAACGAGAAAATAAGCGCCCAAAAACGAGACTGACCAAGAAATCGAGCTGTGGTAGAAACGAGTCGACAAGAAGAAACAGGAAAGTGGGTCTTTTATACGCAAACAAATTAAGTGGAGGCCCAGCTAAACTCAGAACAGGTGAGAGGAGAGGCGGATCTAGAAAAGCAAGGACGGTGATAGGAGAGAGAGAGAGGAAGTAGGTGGGATCCTAACTTTGAACTAACTAATCACCCGTGCCTAACTGAACTGCTCTAAGTGTGGATAGTCCAATCAGAACAGCAAGAGAGAAGGAAGAGGAATTACCAAACCGAAATGGAAAAGAAAGAGTGAGAATCTTTTAAAGACACCACACAAAGAAACAAGAGGAAAGTAAGACATGAGACTGCAAGCATTCATTCTCTAAACATGAAACATGTAACTCAGAATTAATATATAAATACAATAAATACACTAGAATGGACTAAAACCAACTAAAACCAAGCATACAAACATCACTTCTTAACATAACAAACACATAGCAACCGGAATCTTAGAAAATGAGAGCCTGATAACTGATCCTCTTGTCACCGAAGCCTGTCTGACTAGC
Source organism: Gymnothorax javanicus (assembly GCA_029692085.1). Classification (NCBI taxonomy): domain Eukaryota; kingdom Metazoa; phylum Chordata; class Actinopteri; order Anguilliformes; family Muraenidae; genus Gymnothorax; species Gymnothorax javanicus. The sequence continues at coordinate 8,797 of JAFJMP010000105.1, read as the reverse complement.
CTAAACCACAAGAAAACTAACCCAATAAACCTTGCCTGTTTGCTTATTTCGTTTATTAGTGGAATGGGATTACACCTTATCAAACTTTACGTCGCGGGTCATTCAGCAGGCATGTAAGGCATTTTAGCATAATTTAATTGATAAAGTATCGGAACTTTTAAGTGGCCGAGTTGGGTAAGTTTACTGAACACCGTTTACGTTCACTCAGCATTAGTTTGCAAGTTGCAATTTAAGGCATTATATGTGAATTTGCCTTCTCCTATTTATTTCCTCAGTAATTTCTTTGATTAGTTATATAGTTATTAAAAATATATACTTAATATTGCTCATCTCAGAGAGAACCTGGTCTGGTTTATTTGTTAGGCCTGCTGCGGTTTCAAATGAGGAAAAGCTAAGTATCCATTGCGGTAGTCTGTTGGAATGGTCTGTAACGTAACGGTTTTCCATCAGCACAAATTAAAAACCCAACAAATAAATCGTTAAAAATTAATGGCAGAAATGAAAACAAAAATAACTCTGATTCAACTCAATTCTTTATTTGATGTTATTTCCACTGTGTGTCTATTTCAGAGCCACTATCGGAGCCCAAGAGAATTTTCAACTGCATGATTGCCACAGCTAACAATAAAACCATACTGGGACTAGATGAGCCAGGTCTTTAAAAAAATTACTTACAAAGTGTAATGTTTTATGGTAAAGTCAAATATGGGCATCAGTCTATTCAGGGGAGGAATGGGGCAAAAAAGTGGCCCAGGAATTTGTACCTGACCGGTCCACTCTCCAGGGGGCAGGGATAGGGAGGTAGTGACCGGCTGAAAAAAAATTCATGTTATTTGACAAAAAAGTATACATTTTAATGTCATATTGGACCATACATCCCATAAAACATTGATATTATTAGTAGTTTTTGAGTTCATATAATACCAATTAGCCTACAACAAAATAATTGTTGTGTATATCTAACATACAAACCCAGTGGCTATATGCATTTGTGATTTTAGCAGATGTTAACAGATCACCAAGTGCCCCCCCAAGTCCCTAAACCAGGTTTAGTAAAAGATACCACCCTCAACAGCTTGTAAAATGTTAGTATAATACTGTAATGGTCTTTTTTTCCTAAATGCTTCTAAAAGATGAGGCTTTAATGCTTCCAAACACTCCAAGTATTGTGAAAGTAGACAGTGTTGTCTTATGAAACACCAATTTACACCTAATCTGAATCACCATTAAATTGAATTTATGTACATGTGAGTGAATTTACTATTCTGTAGGCAGGGGTTGGGTGGGTGATGTCCAAAAACAAACAATCCTATTTATATTAAAGATCCTATTTGTCCTAAAGATGTTCTGAAAGAAATTTAATGCAATGATGCAGTCCTATATTAACCCCTTTGCGCAGAATCCAAATTTGGCTAGTTATGTGTTACCTTATTAAAAGCTTTATAATTCAAGACTGCAGCTTCATAGAGAGGAAGGGAATGGCTCCACTGAGTCAAGTCACTTGACACATTAAAAATTAAATTGTATTTCAGTTTATTTTCATGATTTGGGTTGAGAAAAATGGCTGCAAACATTAAAAATCCAAAAACAATTTAAAAAATGAAAATTCTGCATTGAAGTTGTAAAAAAAATAATTCTGAGAATTGAATAATGGCTGGGGGTTAAAACAATACATTTTTGTGATCATAAACTCCTTGACCACAAGTAGAATTCCTCTGAACATTATGTTCTGAATTACCTACTCTCTATGGGCCAAATAAGACACCTCTCCTGGTGGCTCCCCAAACTCTAAGATCCCTGAAAATGGCACACTGTCAAATCATAAAATAATCATATATTTAACACAAATCAACTTTTGACGCATGAAATTCAATATGAATTAATGATTTAATGGTTGAATTTAGCATGAGCTTATCAATATGGGTGCAGTTGGATACCAGTGGTGACCACTAACCTCTCCAAGCACAAAACATGCCTTTTCTCCATGATAAAGTTTTTTGTCCATTTTTCTTCAGAGTCCCACAAGCCAGCACACATACTCATTAAAGGAACTGATTATTTAACGGTCAGAACATTCACCCTGCAATGAAAAGCTAGCAGTTCCCACTTCCGCGGTCGCAACCTTTATATAAACACTTTCCACACCTTATCAGGCACAACTCACCAACTCACTAATATCTGAAATACACTTTATATTTTAACAGAACAGACATTCCACTGCTAGGAAAGAACCAAAAATGCCCCAAAATACAGTAGCTATTATGAGCAAAGACTAACAGTTACTCTTACTAACCAGAGACAAACAAGCTCTGTGATCATCATGGCCATGATAAACTGAGAATAAAAAAACAGCTAGCCAGCTTCCCATAGTTTAAAAAATATATAAAACTGCACTTACCCAAGGTGAACAAAAACCTTTCTTCTTTGAATCTCTCCTCCAGAGACACAGCTGTATCGGGTAGAAGGAACCCTCCAGTCCTGTTTCATTCGGAATAATTCCCATTGACCATAATCACACCTTATTTAGACCCTGTAAATATAACCGAACACTTCAGGCCGGTTTTGGGAGTCTTGTTTCTTTAAATTCGCGTCATTCTCAGCTGCGCCATCGTGCGCAACATAAAGACAATGCAACCTACCTTGCTCTTACACAGATGTTTGTATACTCTGTTTGTCCAATCAATGTCTTTCAGTTACTGTGGAAAGTTTAAACTCTCAGGTATTGGATAAGAAACGAGTCAATCAATACATCATCATCGAGGGAAGATTTATGTGGTGGAACTATAAGTGTGCAAGTAAATAACTGAGGATTTGGCTATCAACATGAGTACAGAGGAGCATGTAAGGGAGCGCTGAATTTGTCAAGGGAGGAATCTGTACGTGAATTCAAGGTAGGGAACCATGCGTTTTTGGTATGTGATGACTAAAATTGACAGTAGAATGTCAGTATCAACACCATGTCGAATTTTTTGCTTCAGAAAACCAATTTTTCTTGACTACAATTTGGGATACCATTGGGTCACAATAGCTGAAGTGGTTTCTACAGTGGACAACGATTTTTTCTGTAACAAGAGGTCATTTTAGATACTATGGGCTAATATATTGATTAGTTTGCACATCAGGCTTGGCTGAGGAGTTTAATTCATGCAACTCCTGAAAAACAGGGATGGGAGTGGACTCGACCATATTCTAAACCGTGTTCGAGCTCAGCTTGCTAGTGAATATTCAATAACTGATCTGGGGGTGCCATCTAGTGATAGAATATTGTAACTGCTTGCATTAATTTTTACCACTGTGTTACATCACCTTTCCTTTTAACGACACTCAGTAAACGTTTGGGAACTGAGGAGACCAATTTTTGAAGCTTTTCAGGTGGAACTCTTTCCCATTCTTGCTTGATGTACAGCTTAAGTTGTTCAACAGTCCGGGTCTCCGTTGTCGTATTTTACGCTTCATAATCGCCACACATTTTCAATGGGAGACAGGTCTGGACTACAGGCAGGCCAGTCTAGTACCGCACTCTTTTACTACGGAGCCATGCTGTTGTAACACGTGCAGAATGTGGCTTGGCATTGTCTTGCTGAAATAAGCAGGGGCGTCCATGAAAAAAGACGTTGCTTGGATGGCAACATATGTTGCTCCAAAACCTGTATGTACCTTTCAGCATTAATGGTGCCTTCACTTATGTGTAAGTTGCCCATGCCTTGGGCACTAATACACCCCCATACCATCACAGATGCTGGCTTTTGAACTTTGCGCCTATAACAGTCCGGATGGTTCTTTTCCTCTTTGGTCGGAGGACCACAGCGTCCACAGTTTCCAAAAACAATTTGAAATGTGGACTCGTCAGACCACAGAACACTTTTTCCACTTTGCATCAGTCCATCTTAGATGAGCTTGGGCCCAGCGAAGCCGGGCGTTCTGGGTGCTGTTGATAAATGGCTTTAAGCTTTGCATTGTAGAGTTTTAACTTGCAGATGTAGCGACGAACTGTAGTTACTGACAGTGGTTTTTCTGAAGTTTCCTGAGCCCATGTGGTGATGTCCTTTACACACTGATGTCAGTTTTTGATGCAGTACCGCCTGAGGGATCGAGGGTCACGGGCATTCAATGTTGGTTTTAAAGCCTTGTTGCTTACGTGCAGTGATTTCTCCAGATTCTCTGAACCTTTTGACGATATAACGGACCGTAGATGATGAAATCCTAAATTTCTTGCAATAGCTCGTTGAGGAATGTTGTTTTTAAACTGTTCGACAATCAGCTCACGCATTTGTTCACTAAGTGGTGACCCTCGCCCCATCCTTGTTTGTGAATGACTGAGCATTTCAGGAAACTGCTTTTATACCCAATCATGGCACCCACCTGTTCCCCAATTAGCCCGTTCACCTGTGGGATGTTCCAAATAAGTGTTTGATGAGCATTCCTCAACTCTCTCATAGTCTTTTGCCACTTGTGCCAGCTTTTTTGAAACATGTTGCAGGCATCAAATTCCAAATGAGCTAATATTTGCAAAAATTACAAAGTTTACCTGTTCGAACATTAAGTAACTTGTCTTTGCAGTGTATTCAATTGAATATAGGTTGAAAAGGATTTGCAAATCATTGTATTCTGTTTTTATTTACGATTTACACAACGTGCCAACTTCACTGGTTTTGGGTTTTGTATAACTACAACCCCAATTCCAAAATAGTTGGGACAAAGTGTAAATTGGGAATACAATCAAAACGCAATGACTTTCAAATTACACCAGCTAGTATTTTATTCACAATAGAACAAAGATAACATAGCAAATGTTGAAACTGAGAAGTTTTACAATTTTATCCACAAAATGAGCTCATTTCAAATTTGATGGATGCTGAAGGTCTCAAAAAAGTTGGGACAGGGGCCTGTTTCCCATGGTTTAGATCCCCCCTTCTTTTAAACACAGAGTGGAGGCGTCTGGGCATTGAGGAGACAAGTTTCTTGAGTTTAGCCATTGGAATTTGATCCCACTCTTGTTTAATACAGGCTTCCAGCTGCTTGAGAGTTTTAGGTCTCCTTTGACAGACTTTTCTTTTAATTATGCGCTGAATGTTCTCAATCAGTAAAAGATCAGGACTGCAGGCAGGCCAGTTCATCACGCGGACTCCTCTATTACAAAGCCATGCTGTTGTAATAGCTGCAGTGTGTGGTTTTGCATTGTCCTACTGAAATACACAAGGCCTTCTCTGGAATAGATGTCGTCTGGAGAGGAGCATATGTTGCTCTAAAACCTTAATATACCTCTCAGCATTCATGGTGCTTTTTAGAACATGCAAGTGTCCCACACCATATGCACTAATGCATCCCCATACCATCAGAGATGCTGGCTTTTTGAACTGAACGCTGATAACAGGAGGGCTGGTCTTTCTCCTTTTTCGCCCGGAGGACAAGACTGTCATGGTTTGTTTGGTGTGCGTGTTGTTTGGACTTATCTTTGCGACTCTCGTCCCGGGACTATATCGTATTCCTGGACTATCAAATTCTTTACCCAGCTGGCTGATTGAGCTGGGGGCGGCTTTCCCAGACTCCATATAAGCAGGTAGTCCGCACGCCCCCATCGCTAGAGTGTCTGTATTTAGCTTCACTATAGCCGAAGATATCTGTAGTCAAGTTTTGTATGACTTTTCTATCTTCTAATTATTGGAGTTTCTTCTCCTTTTTCTATCTCGCTTTGCTTCCGTGGTTCGGACCATTATACGTCCTTAGGAAGCATGAGTACTTACGTTTGGTCTATATTATTCTCTGTGTTTGTACTGTGTCCGTGCTACTCTCTTTCTCTCTGGTCATTGCGCTTGGCCTCTGTATACTACTGGCCATTACAAAGACGTCCATGATTTCCGACAAGAATCAAATTTGGACTTGTCTGACCACAGAACACTTTGCCACTTTTTCCTTTTTGCATTTAGGGCCCATTTAGTAATGTCAATGACAGAATCATGCCGGTGAGTGAAGCAGTGGCGTCTGAGGGCCCGAAGATCAGCATCCAGTAAAGGTCTTTGGCCTTGTCCCTTATGCACAGATTTTTCCTCTGAATCTTTTGATGATGTTATGCACTGTTGATGATGAGAACTTCAAAGCCTTTGCAACTTGACATTGAGGAACATTGTTTTTAAAGTATTCCACAATTTTTTTACACAAGTCTTCACAGATTGGAGAGCCTTTGGCCACCTTTACTTCTGAGAGACTCAGCCTCTCTAACACATCCCTTCTATAGCCAGTCATGCTACATACCTGATGCCAGTGAACTTAATTACTTTCTAAATGTTCTTTCAGCTGATTCTCTTATATATTAATTGCTTTTTCAGCTCTCTTTTGCCTGTGTCCCAACTTTTTTGAGACCTGTTGCAGCCAGAAAATTTGAAATAAGCTCATTTTGTGGATAAAATGTAAAATGTCTCAGTTTCAACATTTTTAATGTTATCGATGTTCTATTATGAATAACATATTGGCTCATGTGATCTGAAAGTCACTGCATTTTGATTTTATTCACAATTTACTCTTCGTTCAAACTATTTCGGAATTGGGCTTGTAGGAAGTCAACATTTGCGAGCAATGCAGGATATTTCACTCCCCATCCCTCACCCGAGCAGAAATGGACTCATCTAAAATTGCCCCCATGCAAAAAAGGACTATTACAAAATCACCCCGCATCTCTTGTAAAATAGACTTTTTTGTGAAAATAATGGACTTGAGAAAACATTAAATGTAACATTTTTAATCAAAGCAAAATGAAATGGTAAGGTTATAGTGTAACTGTGTTACTATCTAATAATTTCCCACCATACAGGAGCCTGAATTTGATTTTTTTGGGAAAGGAAACGAAAACTGAAAAAAGAAAGAAAGAAAACTAAATTAAAATCGCCTAATTAAAATGATTTAAACCTTGGAAAATGGTGGGAAAATCTCATTTGGACTCAAACTATCAGGGGTTCATTTTAATGACATAGTGCGCTTCGCAATGAATTGGGCTAGACTTCTTTCCAACTGTATGAGTTGTCAAAATCTTTGTCCAATTATTGCATGCTTTAAAAAAAAAAAAAAACTGATATTAGAGAATTTAATTCAGCTGCAAGTAAATTATTTCGAATTCATCAACACAGTGGTGATTGTAGGCGTGATCTGCCGTGGAATAGATAGATAGATAAACTTTATTGTCCTTTGCAGGAAATTTGTCTTAGACAGCAGTGCTACAGGCTAAGACACAATACAACAAAACATTAGACACCACTAACAACATAAAAAGTTACATAAGCAAGTAATCATCTTGTTACTGCATGAATGTGACATGCAGTAACAAGATGACACTGCAATGCCAGCCATTATGATTGCAAATTCATAAATGTGTGAGCTGGGATCACCATTTATGACCCCTTTAGATCTTGAAAATATTAGAAATAAGCAACGAAATATCAGTGCAGTAATGATTCATCAAATATTCTGCCTACGAACCCCCAAAACACACCATATTCAGCAGTGAATTTAAAATACTTAGAATAAAGTCCACACGATCGTTCTTGGAAATGTTGAAGTAGACAGTCCAAATATTGTATTGGACCCAGTTTCAGAATTTTTGCTCCACTGCTTGGGTAAGAAACCAGGGTTGCCATTTGGTAAAATAATATCGCGGAATGGATTTGAGACCCCTTTAAAACCACCACAGTACATGTAATAGTCGTTTTTCATGTTTGGGGTTAGAGGTACACATTTAGTGGTTAAATATGCCAAAGTACAATATTCTACAGTCATTAGGTGTAGTCCTAGGGCTGTCCAAAATCCTGAAAAATTTCAGCATTATGAATTTTTTCTGGATTTCGGATGGCTCTAGTAAATTACAGGCAGGGTTGCCAACTTTGGTCATTTAGCTGGAGTGAGATTTCTCCCCAAACATGTGCATGCAGCGACCTACAAGAAATTTTGGGCCTCCGCCGCAAACCTCTTACCATCTAAACCTATAGGCCTACCGAGTACCATAATTTCCCGATTATTAACCGAGGTCATAATCTATGAGGTTAATACATGGGTGAGGGCCATACATTGGAATGCATCTTTTCATCACTCTACCTTGTCATTAAATCATGATCTGATTCTAATTCAATAGGTAATGTTTAGTAAACTGAGGTTAATACACTGGTGAGGTTAATACATGGTTTTGTTTTTTTTAGTTTGCATAAAATACTGACCTGAGGTTGATACATTGTGCAGCTTATATTCAGGAAATGACTGAATATTGGGCCCTTAGAATGGTCCAGTATGCTCTTGTCTATCTCAACAATTTTGCTTTGGCTAATTTTACTGGGAAAAAAAATTTGTGGGAAAGTTTCTTGAAAATCTCCAGTTCATTTAATGATTTAACCTTGTTAACAACAAGTGTCAGTATTTGTAAACTGAAGGAACAATACATGCACTCACAAAAAGTCCTGTCTTTACAAGTGCCTTCTCTGTAAACTGGAACAACATAAACTGGCAATGCAGATTTGCGCATACTTGCTAGCAGGAAGCCGAAGCAATGTCATTAACAAATACTAAAACAGTTCGATTTATGGGGAGTTCTATGGTTGATAAATATACAATGCATTACTTTAAATACGCCTTTTACACCCAAACAAAAAAAGCGGACGTTTATTTTCAGTCTTCGTTCATAATCCGATTAACAAAATGTTAAAACGATATACAGAATTACTGAGAGCCAAGAATTTTTCCTAATTGATTATTCAAATTTCCATCCTTGCAGTCTCGAATTGAAGTGTAGCCTATACGTGAATGAATCTTTTGTCAT
>JAFJMP010000104.1:0-83941 GCA_029692085.1 Gymnothorax javanicus | reverse complement strand
AATTCCCATGTACTTTGCCTAACTAGCAATCAAGCCATTTATGCAGCCAACTGACTGATCAAAACCAAAATATGGCCAATAATGATTAAGAAAGAGATTATGAGAAGCTGACGGACCTAACCAGGCTGCGTGTTAGATTGAAAAGAATGTCAATAATCTGAATAAATAGCAGACCTCTAAATTCCACCTCTCTTAGAATTTTTTACATATTATTAAAAGATTTCTTCAGAATAAACCATTTCAAGATGGCCTTGGTTTTTAAGCATTTCAAAACACACACAAAGTGGATAACATTTTGTGAAGCATCTCGGCGTGAAAGAGAGAAATTATTTTAAGATTGCACGCATAATAGACAAATACAGCGCAGACTTGGCAAAACAAGTTCAGGCGAATCTGTGCATAAATTTCTTGCATTTTTATATGATAATTGAACAAGATTAATTTAAAATAAAATAATTCATAGCTCTTGATTTGGTGACTTTTGAGCGTCTAATAGCCAACAGTGAAGGTGGAAAAACATTTTGTTAAAAGCGTATCGAGCGTCACATGTAAATTGTTAATGCATTTGCACGCGCAGTCGAATGTAAAACTAGAAATAATCGAGCAAACAAATTCAGGCAAATCTGTCATTTTTCATGGTCATTTAAATTTAAAAAATGTAATAAACACAACATATTCGAATAAATCAGACTGTCTACCAACTTAAATCGTTAATTGAGTGAATCAACTGTTTGATTGCAAATTGAGCAAAGCAAGTGGGAAGGGGTGAGAGCAATTGTCGGGTATGATTTTGCAGACCTTAACTTTGCTTTGTTCAGCACATAATTTACCTGAATGTGTTTGGGACAATTTCTAGTTTTTACGTTTAAATGCTGGCGCTGCGTGCTAATGCAATTACAATTTCTACAAGTCACGTTCGATAAGCTTAAAGAAAATGTTTTCCACCTTCACTTTAGGCTATTTAGACGCTCAAAAGCAACCAAAATAAACAGCCATTAATTACTTTATTTGAAATCTTGTTCAATTATCAAATAAAAAATTATCTAAATTTGCGTTTGCCTGAATTTGTTTGCCAGGTCTTCGCTGCATTTGTCTATTGCGTGCAATGCGAAAATAATTTATCACTTTCACGTTCGATATGCTTTACAAAATTTTTCCACTTCATATATATTTTGAAACGCTTAAAAACCAAGGTCATCTTAAAATGGTTTATTTTTAAGAAATCTGTATGATGATATGTAAAAATTCTACGAGAGGTGGAATTCAGAGGTCTGCTGTCTATTCAGATTATTGACATTCTTTCAATCTAACACAGCAGCCTGGTTAGGTCCGTCTGCTTCTCATGATCTCTTCTTAATCATTATTGGCCACATTTTGGTTTTGTTCAGTCAGTTGGCTGAATAAACGGCTCGATCGCAAGTTAGGCAAAGAACACGGGAATTGATTTAAGGTAAGATAATTATGCCAAGGTGAAGGAGGCTGTCCAACCTCGCTGGTAATTAGCGGACTTCAAATCACAGTTTTCTTCCCGGAAGCATTTCAAATGACCACATTAGGTATGTGTCATAGAAAAGGTAATAAGCAAGCACGTCTGTCGGCCTCATAGTGGCAGTTACTTTTATTGCGCTTGCGATAACCGCGATTTCGTTTATCGTGCAGCCCTACAGCATAGTACGCGAACTAACATGCGTTCATAACCAAGCGTTCATAACAATGACAGAGACAAAGGTGACTGTGCAATACAGCTTTGATAGATGTAGGTTCCGCTAGCGTGAACAGTTGCCTATGTGGAGCTAGCGAATTGATTACTTCGACAGGAAAGAATTTCGTATCCAGTCTCCACCCTTTTTCGGCTTTTTATTAGCCATAATAATTTTAAAGGGGGATGAAACTCCGCCACGGCAATGCAGAGAAATCGTTTGTTATACCAGACATGTTATAGCTTGTGCGTGTGCGATTGCTGGGCTAGCATCAGAGAGCTGGCCCAGATATTGGTGAAGTATCCGGCTGACCCTGGTCATGGATAAGTAAAACAATAGTTTCACAGTGGCAGTGAACAAACCCAAACACGTACCCTAAACTCTGCAAAACCTACGCCTGGTCTAACTGCAGCCTTTTCAGCCCAACTTTGCAGACACATACAACACCTCTCCGGTTAGCTTCAACTGTAGTGGCTACAATCAGGAAACATTATGATGAAACAGCCACATTGATGCTTCTGAACATAAGATACAGGGGTTTTGCCGTAATCCAAGAACGTGATTTCGTGAACGTGATTTCCTCTCTGAACAGCTCCTCCCGAGATCTTCACGAGATCTAGGCAAAACCTGACGTCAGGTTGTACCGTCCAATTAATACAGACCCAGCCAGAGCCAACCACGGCGCTGGACCTGCCCAAACCAGGAACTATTCTAGCAGGCACTAACAACGGCAGATCATACTATGCCTTAGTAGCGTCTACACTTCTGGAAATACAAAAGAAGAACCGCAGATCATTTGAGGTGCAGTTTTGTCAGTATCTCTCCCAAAGCTGCTTGTCCATTTACTTTTGGACGCGAAGAAAAACACCTATTTCTCTTCCAAAAGACGATGCCACCAGAAATCAGTGGGTAGCTTTTTTTGTTTGCTGGCAGCAAATAGCCGCGGCCAAAGGGAACATTAGCTGCTTGTGCTCAGCATTTCACCAAAGACAGCTTTGTTAATAAAGGATAATTCCACACAGGATAAGCATTTCAGCTGCTTCTCAAACCTGGGGCAGCTGCATCGATCAAGCGCTTCCGAGCCACAAGCTGTAAGTAACAATATAACAGCAAATAATGTAAGTGAAGCTAACGTGTTATGGGTGGCTAGCAGGACCGCTAACGTTAGTTAACACTAACAACTGGCCTCAAGCGCAGGCTTTCTAAAAATATCTGAAGATAAATCCTGGATCGTCGCGACTGTCCGTGACTCACAGACACAGAAGCTGTAAGTTGCTTTTTACTGCATAAGCCAACCTGACGTGATAGCCAGTTGATTGTGGCTGTAGCACAGCGGCTAACGTATAGCCAATTTACTGTTGCTAATATTTGAGTCCTAAATATGCAAGAGTTATATCAGGGGAAATTCTACAGGAGGTGTGTGAACATAAACCTCATTTGAAGCTAACTTTTAATACTTGTTTGTAATTTGGATGCTTGGTACAACTGTCCACGGTAACGGAACTTGCTGTCTGTAAAACCTGTATTGCAAGGGTTTGTCTCTGTGGTTGTTATGACCGCTCAGTTACCATCTACTGCATGTTAGTTTGTGTGCCGTGCTAATTAAAAATGCTCCCGGTTAACTTATATGCCATAATTCTGATCGGTATGCTTGTGTTACTTCGGTAAGCAGCAATGTGGCAGTTTCATCATAACGTTGCCCAATTGCAGCCACTACAGTTGAAGCTAACCGAAGAGGTGCTGTATGTGTCCGCAAAGTTAGGCTGAAAAGCAGTTAGACCAGACGTAGGTTTTGCAGGGCTTGGGATAGGTGTTTGGGTTTGTTTACGGCTGCTCGTGATCGCTTCACTTATCCATGACCGGGATCAGCCGAATACTTCACAAATGTCTGGGCAAGCTCTCTGGTGCTACCGTGAAAGCAATGCGAAACGCAGAAACTCTACCCTGTCTGGTATAACAAATGATTTTTCTGCACTACCGTGACATAATTTCATCCCCCTTTAGAAGTTGTTGTGGCTAATAAAAAGCCGAAAAAGGCGGAGATTAAATAGGAAATTATTTTCTGGAGAAGTGATCGCTTCGCCAGCTCCACATAAGCAACTTGTCCGCGCTAACAGAACTTATGGTCTGTAAAACCTGCATTATGTTCATAACATAACCAGAGCTCTCTAGCTGTCGTGTACTAGGCTATCCATAAAGCTGCTTTCACATCGGACGCGAAACGAATTTTTCGCGGGACATATTTGCATTGACTTTTAATGTAGGCTAAGGCGCAAATACACGCGTAATGGGCGTGTTAAGCAGCTTTCACACCGGACGCGAAACTAATTTTTCGCGCGACAGATTACATTCAAAGTCAATGCAAAGACGCGAATACACGTGTTATGGGCACGTCAAGCCGCTTTCACATCGGACGCGAAACGAATTTTTCGCGGGACATATTAGCCTACATTAAAAGTCAATGCAAAGGCGCGAATACACGCGTAATGGGCGTGTTAAGCAGCTTTCACACCGGACGCGAAACTAATTTTTCACGCAACAGATTACATTCAAAGTCAATGCAAAGACGCCGAATACGTGTTATGAAAACAAATTTTTGCGAACGAATTTTTTCGCGACAGATTACATTCAAAGTCCTGACCACTTATCAGCTACTGCATGTTAGTTCGCGTGCTCTGCTAATTAAAAATGCCCCTGGTAACTTATAGGCAGTAATTATGATCGGTATTCTTATGTTATTTTGGTAAGCATCAATGTGACTGTTTCATCATAATGTTGCCTGATTGTGGCCATTACAGTTGAAGCTAACCGGAGAGGTGCAGTTAGACCAGACGTAGGTTTTGCAAAGCTTGGGGTGCGTTTTTGGGTGCTTGTGAAATGATCGCTTTACTTATCCATGACTGGGGTCTGTCTGATACTTCTCCAATACCTGGGCAAGCTCTCTGATGCTACTGGTGAAAGCAATAGGGAAACGCACAGGCTATAACGTGTGTCCGGTATAACAAACGGTTTCTCTGCATTGCCGTCGATTGAATATTAAATCGGCGATTAAATATTAAATTCTTACCCGTAAAAGTGATCGATTTGCTAGCTCCACATAAGCAACGGTTCACGCAAACGGAACTTACGGTCTGTAAAACCTGTATTATGCTCATAACATAACCGGAGATCTATCTAGCTCTCGCGCACTATCCATAACGCGCCCATTCTCCACGAGGAAACGCTAGTCATTCCGTTGCAATGAGTAAACCATTACCACGGGCAATTTCCGAAAAGGCCGTTTAGCCTGGAGCTTTCGCCCCTTCGTCATAGTCCAGCACAGAAGCTGTTCGTTTCTCCATGCTAATGACACACCACAGTTATGCACACGAACCAGCAGGTCCTTATAAAACACACCGAAGCAGTCCATAAGTTGTTGGTCCACTTTTAGCTGCTCCTTACTGTCCGTGTTTCCCTCTAAACTCAGACCCACCGGATTTCTACGGTCTCCGGTCTACACGTGGGTATGTCAACCCGTTCTACAAATGTGTCTATATGGGGTGGATACTAGCTTTCCCTGCATCCTAGCTATAAAGCAGAAACATAACGCGTTGCTGAATACCCCTCGGCCCGGACACAATTTCCTGCCTCAGCGTCACAGCGTTAAGGTCAAAGGTCAAATCCAGCAAAAAGGTGACATTGCACATCTATGTGTCACAATGAGTTACCATCCCAAATTTTGTGCAGCTGCGATCAGTAGTTGCTGAGTACTGACCCATATAAGATTTCCTGCCTCAAGGTCACAGCACAAAGGTCAAAGGTGAAATCCTGCAAAAAACATGACATTGCACATATGTGTGTGATAGTGAGTTACCATACCAAATTTGGTGAAGCTGCGAGAATTAGTTGCCGAGTACTGACCCGGACAAGATTTCCACAGTCAAGGGCACAGAGCTAAGGTCAAAGGTCAAATCCAGCAAAAAACCTGGCATTGCACATCTATGGGTCATAGTGAGTTACCAAACCAAATTTGGTGAAGCTGCGAGAATTACTTGCTGGGTACTGACCCGGACAAGATTTCCAGGGTCAAGGTCACAGAGCTAAGGTCAAAGGTCAAATCCAGCAAAAACCCTGAACGTTGCACATCTATGGGTCATAGTGAGTTACCATACCAAATTTGTTGAAGCTGAGAGAATTACTTGCTGAGTACTGACCTGGACAAGATCTCCAGGGTCAAGGTCACAGAGCTAAGGTCAAAGGTCAAATCCAGCAAAAAACCTGACGATGCACATCAATGGGTCATAGTGAGTTACCATACCAAATTTGGTGAAGCTGCGATGATTGGTTGCCGAGTACTGACCCGGACAGGATTTCCAGGGTCAAGGTCACAGAGCTAAGGTAAAAGGTGAAATCCAGCAAAAAACCTGACGATGCACATCTATGGGTCATAGTGAGTTACCATACCAAATTTGAAGCTGCGATGATTAGTTGCCGAGTACTGAGCCGGGCAAGATTTTCAGGGTCAAGGTCACAGAGCTAAGGTCAAAGGTCAAATCCAGCAAAAAATGTGACGCTGCACATCTATGGGTCATAGTGAGTTACCATACCAAATTTGGTGAAGCTGCGATCATTAATTGCTGAATACTGGCCCGGAAAATGTCACACGGACAAGATTTCCAGGTTCAAGGTCACAGCGCTAAGGTCAAAGGTGAAATCCAGCAAAAAACCTAACGTTGCACATCTATGGGTCATAGTGAGTTACCACACCAAATTTGGTGAAGCTGCGATAATTAGTTGCCCAGTACTGACCCGGACAAGATTTCCAGGCTCAAGGTCACAGCGCTAAGGGCAAAGGTCAAATCCAGCAAAAAACCTGACCTTGCACATCTATGGGTCATAGTGAGTTACCATACCAAATTTGGTGAAGCTGGGATCATTAGTTGCCGAGTACTGGCCCAGACAAAATCATGGACGGACGACAGATGACAGACGGACACGCAGGTGACGACAATACCCCTCCGGGCCGGAGTCGGCCGAGGGGTAAAAACTGCTGTACTCACCACTGTTGCCGCAGCAAACTGTAGCCGATAGCAAATTTGAGCTTGAGCTGCCAGATTTTCGCACTGGGTCCTCCACTTTTGCCGCTGCGTTTATTAGAACAAGTTCATTTCATTAGATCTACATTCAAGTCTCGTGTTAGATTTCGGAATCTGCCCGCCGCTTCTTTATCAGATGGCAGACGTGTCTCACGTTTCACTCTGGGGAGGCGCACCTGGAAAACTGCGTTCTGCAGCCTCGTCCCGCCCAACTCCGCCCTCCACAGAGCTGGCCAGTCAGAAGAAAGTGGGCACACGGGGAGTGGGGGCCATAGCGGAAGAGCCACCCCAATGAGGCGTTTCAGGCAGAGACTACAATGGACTACAAATGGGGTTTTTTGAGGATGGCAGTATGAGCTAAATAAGGACCCTGTCTTGGACTTTGAACGATCAGGAGTACTCTAGGGGAGTCCAAGATCAAAATTTAACCTTGGAAATATTGCAAAATAGGTCCCCTTTGAACAACCAGTCAGTGTCTTCCTAATCTAGAGTTTACTGTCTCCGGAAATTATTGTTAATATTTAATGATGGTAAAATTCAGAATTTCTCTTCCTTGTTGCATTAATAGAAACAAGCTCTTAAGTCCTCCTCTCATTCTTCAGGATTTGGATCGTTTTCCTTTTAACCAGTCTTCAGTATTTTCCTCTGCCCAGTTTATTACTAACACCTCCAAAGCCGTCTATGGGCATCAGGATTGGGACTGTGTTCCTACTAAACACTACGGTCCTACCATCTGACAGTTCAGCCTTAGCAAGAGTGATCTCCATCTGGCTGCTGCTCAGGGACATCCCTGGCCAGGCACAGACACACTGTACACTCAAGCCCATGACCATCTGAACTGAACTGTGCCATTCTGCTCTGGGCTCCATCCCTCAGAGTCATCGCCATTTTACTATCAATAAGCCCGACTATTGGATTGTACTCAGTCACAGCATCTAGTCCCTTGTCTGGATCATAAAAAGCCTTGTTTTAATACATCTTGATGTTTGCTGAGACACACAGATGTTGGGGTCAGAATTTGGTGCCCGCACCATAAATTTATGGACCTGCCTTCAGTCAAAAGTTTCAGTCTGGCGGTGGTTGTGTAAGACTGTGGGGCCTGTTTTCCTGACACCCTTTGGGCCCTTGAATACAAATCAATCATCTGTTGCCACAGCCTGAGTATTTCTGGTGACCATGCCATCTTCTAATGGCTACTTCCAGCATGATAATACAACTTGTCACACAACTAAAGTTGTCTGACTACTAACATTCAGACTTGCATATTTTACCTATCATATAACTACATATCTTTTCAACTGCATTTTGGCACAATATATGCATGAATAAGTAAATGAAATGGCATAACAAGTAATACAATGTAATTTTACACTTTAAAATTAACCAATGTATTAATGTATGTATACGTTGTGGAAGGTCGATGTTACTGGATTGCTGAATAAGTTAAAGTTAATCTGTACTCAGTAATACAAATAAACATAACGCGTTGCTGAATACCCCTCGGCCCGGACACGATTTCCTGCCTCAACGTCACAGCGTTAAGGTCAAAGGTCAAATCCAGCAAAAAAGGTGACGTTGCACATCTATGTGTCACAGTGAGTGACCATACCAAATTTGGTGAAGCTGCGATCAGTAGTTGCTGAGTACTGACCCATATAAGATTTCCTGCCTCAAGGTCACAGCGCAAAGGTCAAAGGTGAAATCCAGCAAAAAACATGACATTGCACATATGTGTGTGATAGTGAGTTACCATACCAAATTTGGTGAAGCTGCGAGAATTACTTGCTGAGTACTGACCGGACAAGATTTCCACAGTCAAGGGCACAGAGCTAAGGTCAAAGGTCAAATCCAGCAAAAAACCTGGCATTGCACATCTATGGGTCATAGTGAGTTACCATTCCAAATTTTGTGAAGCTGCGAGAATTACTTGCTGAGTACTGACCCGGACAAGATTTCCAGGGTCAAGGTCACAGAGCTAAGGTCAAAGGTCAAATCCAGCAAAAACCCTGACTTGCACATCTATGGGTCATAGTGAGTTACCATACCAAATTTGATGAAGCTGCGAGAATTACTTGCTGAGTACTGACCCGGACAAGATTTCCAGGGTCAAGGTCACAGAGCGAAGGTCAAAGGGGAAATCCAGCAAAAAACCTGACGATGCACATCTGTGGGTCATAGTGAGCTCCCATACCAAATTTGGTGAAGCACACGATTAGAGGTCAGTACTGACCCGGACAGTATTTGCAGGGTCAAAAAGAGCTAAGGTCAAAGGTCAAATCCAGCAAAAAACCTGATGATGCACATCTATGGGTCATAGTGAGTTACCATACCAAATTTGGTGAAGCTGCGATGATTAGTTGCCGAGTACTGACCCGGACAGGATTTGCAGGGTCAAGGTCACAGAGCTAAGGTCAAAGGTCAAATCCAGCAAAAAACCTGACGATGCACATCTATGGGTCATAGTGAGTTACCATACCAAATTTGGTGAAGCTGCGATCATTAGTTGCTGAGTACTGGCCCAGAAAATGTCACACGGACAAGATTTCCAGGTTCAAGGTCACAGCGCTAAGGTCAAAGGGGAAATCCAGCAAAAACCCTGACCTTGCACATCTATGGGTCATAGTGAGTTACCATACCAAATTTGGTGAAGCTGCGATCATTAGTTGCCGAGTACTGGCCCGGACAAAATCATGGATGGACGACGGACGACAGACGGACGCGCAGGTGACGACAATACCCCTCCGGGCCGGAGTCGGCCAAGGGGTAAAAACTACTCCACTGGTAAAAGGTGCTCCATCATCAACTTTTTTTTCAAGCAGTCAGAGAAAAAAAAAAAAAAAATGAGATTGAAATGTTTTTCATCTCATAAAAAACTGTCTAGATCTTTGATCAAAGTGGAAACCTTTTGTCTCATAACTGCGATGAGCCTTCATCGATTTTTTTTCATGTCCATGGAGAATTACAGGGCAACTGGCCTAAACCGTCCTCGTATACAACGGAAACTTGCTCATACCGGACAACCGCTGAAGTCCCCATTTTTCTGTCACGTTTTCCATTAAATAAACACTGAATATACAGGATTTTCGCTTACATCGGACAAAATGTCCAGTCCCGTCACGATGCATTTCCATTAAAAAGCACTCGTGTATACTGGACAAGCTGGTTTGCACCATGCACATACGCAGTTGCAACAGAGCAACGAAATGAAGTTCGGCTTTCCTACACTGTTATAAACTGACTGAATTTACCAGTTAAATCAACGCATTGTCTCCTTGTTATTTTAACTAAGTGGAGTCCTGCGCGCATTTAACCGTGGGTTACACTGAACATGCACTGAAGTCTGTTGTAAACTTATTGTAAAATTACATTTAAATTAACTTGCAAAAAAGGTGCAAGTTTATAACGGTGTATTCGCGGAAACTGTAACTGGCGCGGTTTCATTTACATACTTTAGTTTTTAGTCTTCTTCACTGATCCCAGTGGGAGCAACACGCGATATCATCCTATTAACCATTGTATCAGGGCAAAGACGGACTAAATGAAGACAAGTAGGTATGTGCACTTCAGAGTGAAGATGTTCCGATCTGAATACACTAAGCACACATGTAAAATCATACATGTATATAATGGATATGATCTGTTATATGCATACAGAGGATATAATCTGCTTTATGCGTGCAACAGATTTTATCCGTTTTACGCATATAGCGGATTTCGATTATAATGGACAAAATGAGCTGGTCCAATTGAATCGGTTAGATGCGAGTTTTACTCTAGTTTTATTATAATCATTTTGAAAAGACAAACCTACCACAAAATCCACTGACCATGTTTCTGTGTTGGTTCGTCAGTACAGGTGTTTTGATCAGTAGAGCTGTGTGTTGATAAGTGTTTCTGTCAGTCTGCTCAGCTGCTGTAGAGTCCCTCTGCTGGGCCACACCCCTTGTACTGCAATTGTTCTCAGCTGAGTCTTATTCAGAGTTTCCGCACCTCAAAAACATTTCCTGAAATTGAGTCGAAAATTTCCTGGAATTGGTGGGATTTCCTGAAATCTTCAAAATGGCTATTTCCAAGCGATTTTTGTTTTGCAAACAGTATAAATGGAAATATACAGTGCCGTGAAAAAGTATTTGCCCCATTCCTGATTTCTTACTTTTTTTCATATTTTTTACACTTAAATGTTTCAGATCATCAAACAAATTTTCAAGTAAGACAAAGATAACCCAAGTAAATACAAAATGCAGTTTTTAAACGATGATTTCATTTATTAAGGGGAAAAAGCTATCCAAACCTTCATGACCCTCTGTGAAAAAGTAATTGCCTCCTAAATCCTAATAACTGGTTGTGCCACCCTTGGCGACAACAACTGCAATCAAGCGTTTGCGATAACTGGCAATGAGTCTTTCACATTGCTGTGGAAGAATTTTAGCCCACTCTTTTTTGCAGAATGGTTTTAATTCAGCCCCATTGGAGGGGTTTTGAGCGTGAACGGTCTGGTTAAGGTCATGTCACTGCATCTCAAGCGGATTTAAGTCTAGGCCACTCCAAAATCTTCAGTTTGTTTTTTTTAAGCCATTCAGAGGTGGACTTGCTGGTGTGTTTAAGATCATACTCCTGCTGCATCACCCAAGTGCGCTTGAGCTTGAGGTCACAAACTGAGGGTTGGACATTCTCCTTCAGGATTTTCTGCTAGAGAGCAGAATTCATGGTTCCATCAATTACTACCAGTCGTCCAGGTCCTGAAGCAGCAAAGCAGCCCCAAACCATCACATTACCACCACCATGTTTGACTGTTGGTATGATGTTCTTTTTATGAAATGCTGTATTTGTTTTACGCCTGATGTAACGAAACGCGCACATTCCAAAAAGTTCAACTTTTGTCTCGTCAGTCCACAGAATATTTTCTCAAAAGTCTTGGGGATCATCAAGAATTTTTTTGGCAAATGTAAGACAAGCCTTTGTGTTCTTTTTGGTCAGCAGTGGTTTTCGCCTGGAACTTTCCCATGTATGCCATTTTTGCCCAGTCTCTTTCTTATTGTTGAATCATGAACACTGACTTTAACTGAGGCAAGTGAGGCCTGCAGTTCTTCAGATGTTGTTCTGGCTTCTTTCGTGACCTCCTGGATGAGTAGCTGATGCGCTCTTGGAGTAATTTTGGTAGGCCGGCCACTCCTGGGAAGGTTCACCACTGTTCCAAGTTTTCTCCATTTGTGGATAATGGCTTTCACCGTGATTCGCCGGAGTCCCAAAGCCTTAGAAATGGCTTTGCAACCCTTTCCAGACTGATAGATGTCAATTTCTTTGTTTCTCATCTGTTCTTGATTTTCTTTAGTTTGCGGCATGACGTGTTGCTTTTTGAGATCTTTTAGCCTACTTCACTTTGTCAGACAGGTTCTTTTGAAGTGATTTCTTGATTCAACAGGTCTGGCAGTGATCAGGCCTGGGTGTGGTTCGTGAAACTGGACTCAAAAAATGTGGTTAATCACAGTTAATTCATGATTTAAAGGGGGGGGGGGGCAATTACTTTTTCACAGAGGGCCAGGAAGGTTTGGATAGCTTTTTCCCCTTAATAAATGAAATCATCATTTAAAAACTGCATTTTGTATTTACTTGGGTTATCTTTGTCTTATATTAAAATTTGTTTGATGATCTGAAACATTTAAATGCAAAAAATATGGAAAAAAGTAGGAAAACATGGTGCAAGTATGTCATTGAGTAAAAGACTTGCTCATAGCTCATATACCTGCGCCAATATGTAGCCTAGTTCAAGTATAAATTACTTTGACACTATGCACAGGAATAACCTTCAGATTGATTGTTCTGTAAAGGAAAAAACTGTTGAAAATAGAATTTTTGCAACATACCCATTTACTTGCAGAACTCCTCTCTTTTGTAATGTCAATGTAGTATGGAGCAGTGCAAGCAAGCTCTCCTGCTTCAACTTAGCCAGCTAGCTAAAGTTATCAATAGCTTCTGTATGTAACATCAGCTAGCCAGCATTACGCTTACTTAACACTCATCAAAACCTTGTAAAGTTTGTCCAGCTTGCTAGCTCTAATGGAACTGCAGCTCTCAGCTTGGCCCAACTTGAAGTGTATTATGTGAGGACAGCTGATAAGAATGTAGTGTGTGTATCTCTTCCATGCATAATAACATGAGTGGGTCTGTGGTGTTCCCACTATAGAGTCTTAGTTTCCACGTAGCTAGTCTAATATCAATAAGTTGTGTATTTCTTACTGTCAAAGCCAGGCAAGGAACTTCTAAAAAAAAAAAAAAAAAAACTTCGTCATTTTAATGATAAATACAACCCCAATTCTGAAATAGTTGGGACGAAGTGTAAATTGTGAATAAAATCAAAACGCAATGACTTTCAAATCACACCAGCCAGTATTATATTCACAATAGAACAGAGATAACACAGCAAATGTTGAAACTGAGAAATTTTACAATTTTATCAACAAAATGAGCTCATTTCAAATTTGATGGCTGCAACAGGTCTCAAAAAAGTTGGGACACAGGCAAAGAAAGGGCCGAAAAAGCGATTAGTATATAAGAAAATCAGCTTAAAGAACAAGTATAACAGGCAGGACACTGACTAATAACAACACTGTATAACAGAAATGGAAAACAAAAGGAAGCAAGGTTCCTTAAACAATGTGCTGGAACTACAGAGACCGATATAAGGAGGTTTTTTTTAATAACAAAATATATATATATATATATATATATATATATGCAAGTGCTGTAAAGGCAGGAACAGCACAGTGTAAGGGTTGGTCCTTGCAGCCCGTCCCCTTGGGCTTGCAAGGTGCCAGCCCAAGTGCTCTGCATTCACTCCTGTGCATTCAATCCGGTGGGTCCTAAAGCCCACCGGATTGCCGTTGGCATCCGACTGGGCTGAAATCATGTCAGAATGCAGAGCCGACACCGAGGGCTCTAAATTCATTGACCAGGCACAGGCGCGGCAAATGGGTATACCCACTGTGTTTCGCTGCCACCCGCGGACACCTCTATTTGCGGCCAACAGTCTCAGATTCAACTTCATCCTCATCCCACTACCACCCGACGTATGAGTGCGCCACAGATGCCCCGCATTATGAACCATAATAAACCATTATGCTGACATTCTACACATTCTTCAGTCAAAGTCATCTGTCCCACAGCAGTTACAACAACACAGTCCCCCATTACTGTTCGTCCATCCCATAATTGGCAATATTACTCTCTGCCTCACAGCAACTAAGCCAAATTCAGTAAAAATTCCGTCACTCACCCGCATCTCCACACACACACTTTGGAGAATCTCCCGTTTCTGTCCTCCTACACACCCAAAAGAGCCTTCACAGGCAGCCCTGGCTGAGGACTTTCCTTAATGTCTCCTAGACGACCGTGCACACAGTTTTTAGTTGGCGCCGATTCTCCAGGGAGGGCAGGTGAGGTATTGGAATTCCAGAAACGAGCCCCTAGTGTTGTGGGAATTTGGTATTATACCCCTGGTATTACCTTCTCAAGAAGAACTCAGATGGAGGCAGAGAGAATAATAATAATCCAATTTACTACTTTGCAAAGTAGGGTCCTCATTACAGGCAAGAACTCTCGTTACAGGCAAGAACAAGGATAAAGAAAATTCTTTCTTGCTGGTGTATAAGTAAGAGTACATTTTGACATTCTCCTCCCCCCGAACTGATTTACACATCATGATGTTAACTGGAATGTTCTTGCAGACGCACGCAGCCCACATCAAGCCGACCCTGAGCTATGCGTAAACAGCTCAGAGAAGACAGGTGCTTTCTTCTTATCATCTCCTGGGCTTATCTCTTTGGCATCCCAGGCTCTCCCTGTACTCCTTCTTCTGAAAACACAGAAACTAAGAGAGAAAAAGAACATCTTGGCCTTGTTAGGGTCCGTCAGGACCGCATGGTCCTAGATAAGCTATATGCAATGACGCATTGGTCAGATTTATGGAAACTAAAGCTACGCAAGGCCTAGTTTAATCAGAAACAGGCAAGAATGTACAACTGAGGCCTAAGAGAAAATGAGCAAGAGCAAGCAAGGATAAACAATTAATAATAAAGCAAATAAATCAATATTAAAATGATTCCACAGGTGTATCTAGGCGCATTTTGCAATTTCGTGACCGGCGCAGCCCGGCGCTAGTACTCCTCTGTCCCGCCTCCGTCCCTCCTGCCGGCTCAAGTGGCAAAGAGGGAGGAGAGAAGGCGTGAGTGGGTTTAACACAGCCGAGTCAAATCTTCACCAATCAAATGAGCTCCTCTCCTCACCTTCAAAAGCGCCGTCGGGCGAGGCACAGTGCAAATTTCGTTCGACATGGATGAAGTAGGACACAGCAGCAACGCCAGACGGCCAAACTTCAGCCAGGAGGAAAGTGATGTTCTGGTCCGGGAGGTTCAAGCTCGCACTGGCTGAATATACGGTCACGCAAACAAACCTCCACGGGCTGATGATGCAAAAGCGGCCGCGGAATTCTAAACCCCCCTAGAACCGCGGCTGCCGCTTTTTTCACGGCAGTGCGAATGTGAGGCCATTTCATAATATTGTACGATTATAAAGAGGGAATCAACAATATATTGTTTTTGAACAAATGAAATAAAAAATTGCCAATAAATACATGTGAATTTATTACGTACAATAATTAATTATGCTGACAAACACGTTATATGAGAAAACAGCAACTTGAGTCAACATTTGCCCATTTGCGTAGCCCCACTGCAACCAGAACAAATCTGACAAGGGGAGCACTTGACAGCTGTGTAAGCCTATAGACTACCTTTAGTAGGCTAATAGTACACAACAATAAAAGTAATAACAATAATAATAATGTTTAGATAAATGTAGCCCAGATCAGGCTTTTTAAAGCCGTGTTCACACTAGATGTGAAACGAATTTTCCGCACGATAGATTACATTCAAAGTCAATGCAAAGACGCGAATACATGCAAAACGTGTGTATTCGCTTCTTTGCATTGACTTTGAATGTAATCTGTCGCACGAAAAATTTGTTTCACGTCCGGTGTGAAAGCAGCTGAAGGACACATACCCACATAGCCTACACACGCACTCACGCGCCCACATGCACACACATCTCTCTCTCTCACTCTCTCTCTCAGACGCGTTGCAGACACGGGTATTTGCGGTCAAAGCCACTGCCGCAAAAAAAGCGGCTACAGCGCTCAAAGTCATTTAATATCAATACTTACTTACGTTTTATAACAGAAGTTCAAAACTTTGATATAACATAGAAAACACATATTTAGACAAAGTCATGGACGGATGGACTCATATCTTTTACTGGCATGAAATACCATGCATTACTAACATCAGTGCCGCGGTTCTAGTGTTAGAACAGAGCTGTGCAGCCAGGTGGTCTCTCCTCTCCCCGCGGCGCTGCTGCTCTCCCTGCTGATACGGCACATGCAGTTCGGCCTCTCTCTGTCTCAAGTCCTGTAATGTCTCCTGCATGAGGTCAAAGTGACATCCATGGCATACAGCTATGTCGTGTAGCACGCAACATGCCACAGAGAATGCACTGACACTCTGAGGGCTGTCAGGTCGAGTTTCCATTACGCGTGCCAACCGCTTTTGATCTGACATCAGGACAATCGATATAGATACTATAATTTATGGGCTGATTCAGACAGTTACATTAAATAGTGGTTGCTGTAATTATTTATTGCATTGAAATGTGCCTGACATTCTGGAAACCTGCCTGTGAGGTTTCGGTGACGTGTGCGCACTGTGTGCCGGTCAGCCAAATTACCACTGCATAGAAAGTAAACCAGGTTAGAGCTGGCGAGCGCTCTGCGCACTTTCGGCCGAGCCTTTCGCTACGAAATTGACACTGCGTCACGATGAATATGTGACACCTCCCCCTACTGTGCCGCCACACTCATCTTGGCGCATGTCGGTTTACCAAATTGCCAAAGTGGCTGTGCACGGTGTCGCACCGGACGAAATTACCACTGCGCGAGCTGCACCGGACTAAATTACCTCTGCACGGGCTGCGCCATGCTGCGCCACCCTGCGCTGCGCCAAGAAATTAGAGCCCCTAGGCTCAGCCAGACTGAGCCCTAATCAGGCTTTCCGGTGTGCTGCTCCCAAATCTCTGCAGCGGAGGTTGTCCAGTGCCAGTGCAGCAGAGGCCTGCAGTGTTGTCCAGTCTGGTTTCTTGGTGGCCAGTAGTCCAGTCGGAGAGCAGCAGTCCAGTCTGGCTTCTCGGTGGCCAGTAGTCCAAGCGGAGAGCAGCAGTCAAGTCTGGCTCCTCATGGCCAGAAGTCCAGTCGGAGAGCAGCAGTCCACTCTGGCTTCTTGGTGGCCAGTGGTCCAGTTGGAGAGCTAGCGGTCCAGTCTGGCTCCTGGGTGGGCAGTAGTCCAGTCCGTCCCTCAGAGGCTAGTGGTCCAGTACGGCTCCTCGGTGGCCAGCAGTCCAGTCTGGTTCCTGGGAGGCTAGCGGTCCAGTCCGGTCCAGTCTGGTCCCTCGGAGGCTAGCGATCTAGTCCAGCTCCTCGGTGGCCAGCAGTCCAGTCCAATCCTTCGGAGGCATGCAGTGTGGTCCAGTCCGGTCCCTCTGAGGCATGCAGTGCAGTCCAGTCCGGTCCCTCGGAGGCCTGCAGTGCAGTCCTGTCACTCCAGGGGTCGTGCCTTGGGGCGGGATACTGTAAGGGTTGGTCCTTGCAGCACCTCCCCTTCCACATTATTGCTCTGCCACCTTAATTGGCTCCACCTGTGGCCCATTAAAGGTCCCCTATTATGCTGATCCTTCTTTTAATACAGACAAGTAATGTTATAAGGTTGGATGTCCATACTCAACCTCTGCAAAGTTTCTAAACATAAGATACAGGGGTTTTGCCGTAATCCGACAACATGATTTCCTGGACGTGATTTCCTCTCTGAACAGTTCGTCCCGAGATCTTCAGGGTATCTGGGCAAAACCTGACATCAGGTTGTTGCGTCAAAACAGGACAGACCTGGCCTTAGCTAATCACGGCGCTTGGATCTGCCCACCCCGGAATTTATTCTATCAGACATAAATGAGCCCAAATCATTTAAAGTGTAGATTTATCAGTATGTCTCCCAAAGCTGTTCTTACATGTTTTTTTTGGATGCGAAAAAAAGCACAACTATTTTCTCTTCGAAAAGACGATGCCACCAGAAATCAGAGGGTAGCTTTTTTGTTTGCAGCCACCCCCAAAGGGATTGTTAAGTGTTTGTGCTCGGCATTTCACCAAAGACAGCTTTCTCAATAGAGGATAATTCGACACAGGATATGCGTCTCAGCTGCTTCTCAAACCTGGAGCAGCTGCATCGATCAAGCGCTCGGAGCCACGAGCTGTAAGTAACGATATAACAGCAAATAATGTAAGTGAAGCTAACGTTTTATGGGTGGCTAGCAGGACCACCCACGATAGTTAACACTAACAGCTGGCCTCAAATGCAGGCTTTGTAAAATATCTGAAGATAAAGCCTGGATCAGTACCAACTATCCGTGACTCACAGACGCGGAAGCAGTAAGTTTTACCATTTTGTGTTGCTTTACTGCATAAGCCTACCTAACATGATAGCCAGTTGAATGTGGCTGTAGCACTGCGGCTAACGTAGCTAAGTTACTGTTGCTAATGTTTATGTTCTAAATATGCAACAGTAAATAATATCAAGGAGACATTCAACAGAGGGTGTGTGAACATAAACCACATTTCAAGCTAACTTTTTCCACTTGTTTGTAATTTGGATGCTTGGTACAATTGTTCACGGTCACGGAACTTACTGTCTGTAAAACTTGTATTGCAGAGTAACGTTTGTCTCTGTCGTTATTATGACCGCTTGGTTACTACCGCATGTTTGTTCGCATTCTGTGATAGTTAAAAATGCTCCTGGTTAACTTATATGCAGTAATTCAGATTGGTATGCTTGTGTTACTCTGGTTAGCATCAAGGTGGTAGTTTCATCATGACGTGACCTGACCGTAGCCGCTACACTTGAAGCTAACCGGAGAGGTGTTGTGCGTGGTTCGCAAAGTTGGGCTGATAAGGCTGCAGTTAGACCAGACGTAGGCTTTGGCGGAGCTTAAGTGCGTGTTTGGGTTTGTTTACTGCTGCTGTGAAACAATCATTTTACTTATCCATGACTGGGGTCAGCTGGGTACTTTGCCCTGGTGAGGGCTAGCTCTCTGATCCTACCGAGGTGAAACCAATCGCGAAACGCACTATAATGTCTGGTATAAAAAACGATTTCTTTGCATTGCCGTGGTGGAATTTCATCCACCTTTGAAAATTGTTCTGGCCAATAAAAAGCCGAAAAGTAAGTGGAGATCGGACACAGATTTTTTTTCGGCAGAAGTTATCGATTCGCTTGCTCCACATAAGCAACACTTACACCGTTTGTGTGTTTTTGCTACAGACTCATTTTGTAGCTTGGTGTCAGAATTGCGTTTCGTTTTGGTGGTAATGGTTAACAGGAGCTTTTTGCAAAGTTTCCTCCGGAGAGCTAAGTGGGTGTATTACATGACGATATAACAGTGCAGCTACAATCACATGCATGCAAGGCGAGACAGTACGAGCAAAACGCTAAAATTTCAACTTGCCACTCATTGACATCCTGCTGTAAACTTTGCTGCAATACTTCAATTGCTTCCTCTTCCCATTCGGGGTCGGATTTGGCATTAAACAAGTACGGTCTTACAGAAATAGATGCTGCGGAGAGCTGTCCTGAAATACCTGCCATCGTGGTTCCCTGGTTTTTCGGTTCTGCACCCTCTCCCGGAATTGAAGCGGCCAGGCAGCCAATCAGAGCAGTGCCTCATTAGCATAGCCTCCCCAGCCACTCAAAACAGCTCATGTTTTAGGCCGGCACAGATGGGGTGAGAGAAGAGGTCTCACTAGGCCTGGTTGTGTGTAGTTTTTTTTTTTGTAACTGAATTCTTAACATTATTTTAAAGACCCATTGGACATATTTTTAAATGACTAAATACAGCATAATATAGGACCTTTAAGGTGGGGTAATTCTGCAGAGTACTTAGGGCTGGCAGGTTCCAGCCCAAGTGCTCTGCATTCACTCTCAAAGCGGGTCTGCGACAATGTTCAGCAGTCACCGCTCCCTTTTAGTCTGTATTATTTGGAACCTCGATTCCTGTTTGTTTTGTTTTTTATGTTTTGTTATTAAACCCTTTCTTTCACCCGCAGCCTTAGCATATTGAGTCTGCTTTTCCTTAGGTCCTTGGTCCTAGAGCCCGCTGGATTGCTGTTGGCATCGGCTGGGCTTAAACCATGACACACAGGCTTGTGGCTTACGAGACTTTGCAAGGAACAAATGCTTGGCTGTGGCATTTATACATGCTGCTACCACTCAGCGGTAATGAGAAACAGATGATCCTGGTTGAGTGATGAGTGGGGCTGCAATCCAGGGCTTAATTAGTCGGTGTGCTGTACCGCAGAGGCCTGGAAGTGGGTTTAGTTTATCCACGGGCAGCTGGCACGATGATTTGGAGTTCATTCAAATTGCGCAGGAGCGCACAGCTGCCTCCATGTCGGAGGCCAGGTGGGGCCACCAGTATTTTCAGCTGATTATCGTGGTTGTTCGTTTGGCTCCGGGTTGCCCTGCTGACAGAGAGGTATGTGCCCCTAGAATTATTCTCTCACGAAGACACGAGGGGACAAACGTCTTACTCAAAAGAACAGGGGAAGCGGGCAGATTCTTCATCTCCCTCGCAATCTTCTGATCTAACTGCTACATGATCGGAGCGAAAACACAGGAGGGCAGCAGGATGGTTTCTTCAGAATCTGGATCCTTTTCTGCATCTTATCTTTGGGAGAGGGCGCCAGCTTTCACGTTCTTAGAGCCTGGGCGATAGGTTATTGAAAAATTGAAACGTGTTAAAAAAAGCGCCCACCTGGCCTGTTGCAGATACAGCCTTTGTGCCTTCCTCAGATACTCCAAATTGCGATGGTCAGTTAGCACCAGGAATGGATGCCGGGCCCCCTCTCACCAATGTTTCCATTCCTCCAGCGCCAGCTTGACCGCAAGTAACTCCCGGTTTCCCACGTCTTATTTGGCTTCAGCAGGAGAGATCTTGCGTGAAAAGTATGCGCACGGGAGCAGCTTCTCTGGGGTGCCGTGCCTCTGTGACAGAATTGCACCCACTCCCGCATTAGAAGCATCAACTTCTACAATAAAGGGTTTATCCGGATCAGGTAATTTGAGAATATGAGCAGTAGGGAACAGGTTTTTGAGTGCGTTGAATGCGTGCTGTGCTTCCGGATTCCAACTCAACGCTTTCAGTTTCCCTTTAAAGAGGCCGGTCAGGCTGCATACATCAAACATATGATCATAGTACTTAAACCAAAAAAAACCCAAAAAACAAAAAAACTAAATGCATTCAAAATGTATTTGTATTGAATTCTGAAATACTGTATGTTTGGTGTACAATTTAATGTTTGATTAGTGCATTGAATGTATGATAAAAAAATATTTTAAATATACATTCACCATTCAAGAACCCATTTTACCGTTTTTATATATTTGATACACATCTAAATTATTAGTTATAATCAAGGGAAACAGTCAGGTGTCATATCTGTTTTTAATGCAGAGCCGCCTGAGGATCACAGCCATTCAATATTGGTTTTTACCCTTGTCCCTACCATACAGAGATTTCTCTGAATTCCCTGAATCTTAAAGTGATATCATGTACTATACCATAGAGAATAAAATCCCCCAATTTTTGCCATTTTTACTTGAGAAACGCGATTCTTAAACTGTTGAACTATTTTTTTCATGCAGTCTTTCACAGAGTGGTGAAGACCTCGGCACAGTTTATAATAAGGGTACAACTAAAATGCTTCTGTAATGCTGAATTAATGCATGACTCACGATGATTTATTACATGAATTAATGTGGGATGTATTATGAATTCCTGTTGCTCATCATTAATAAGTAATGAAGTCACTTTGAATTTCTGCTATTGGTTTTCACTTAATATAGCCTACACGGTGAAGAATTTTTCTCTTCTCGAGTCGTAATAAAGAGAGCAGATTAAAAGAAACATGATCAACAGTTTGTTGCAATATAATTCTGCAGAATGAGAGAGCGAACAGGGACACTGTGTGTACAGCCGTCAGAGGTCAGTCTCTGCTGGACAATTTTCACAGACAATTCTCATGCACTTCTAGCCGGGCCTTCCTTCAAGCAATCAGTCGCAACATTACACAAACATGTTATTCTTTGGAAACATCTGCCATTGGGATGCGCTTGAAGGAGTTGTATCTTGTGCTTAGGGGCTCAATTTCGGTGCCTGGTACAGATAGAAACAACTCTTATCTTGCCAAGTTGGTACATTTCCCAGACATGAGTCGATAACTCATACCCAGATGGGACTCCTCCTACCAGTACTTTTCATGGACAGTTTTCTTAGGGCTCTATCTTTCACACTGCCCTACCCGTTGCCACTACCCGCTACCCGTGAATTACGCATTTAGCAGCTTCCACTATCCCTAAACGGTATCTTGCGGCCACACTACCCGCTATACATTATGCCGAATCCTTAATTTGCGCCTGGAGGTGTGCCCATGGGCGTGTTTTTGCGCTTTCCCTACAATTGCTATCTTGACCACACAGGTTAGGGAAAGCGTATATAGCGGGTCCTCAAACCACCGCTACCCTTTTGGCAATTGAAGACACGGCTTCTCCCCTATGCGATCTAACAGCGACAAATGGGCTACATTCAGTTCAGAAAAATAACTAATTATAATTAGGTCTATGCACTGGCACTCAGCGACGTAACTTTTTTTCCAGCAGAGAGGCGGCATTTCAGAACTCTTCAGCGAATGAAGGTAATTCTGGTGACAAGTACGTGGTTTAAATCCGTTTACATTTTCCTATCGGACAGCTGTCAATTTTTTTTACAACAAGTTCGTGGCCGGTGCTGCAAAAACAGGTGTGCGTATTTGTCGCCGAAATTACCTTCATTCACAAAGAGTTCTGAAATGCAGCTCTCGCTGGAAAAATAATACGTTGCTGAGTGCCAGTGCATAGACCTATTTTTAATTAAATTATTTTTCTGTACTGAATGTAGCCCATTATTTTGTCGCTGTTAGATCGCATGGGGAGAGAAGCCGTGTCTTCAATTGCCACTTGAATATTCTTGAATTGGAAAACGAGTTAATAAGGGAAAACTATCTAGAATTAGCCAGGACTAATTGTAGTCAATAAAGGAAGGATATTTTCTCCCAAATTTTTTCAGGTCTAAGCGCCCCTGAGTATTATTTCCCACAGAGCGAAGAAGCGTGGCAAAACTCGCCTCTCCCGTCAGGCAGTGACGCAATTATGTCACCTGGTTGCAGATGAGATATACACCGCTGCCAGCTGTCCGTATGCCTTGCCCGTTGCTGTTAGGGTTACTGTGGCACTATTTTTCTATGCTAGTGGGTCATTCCAACACCTACTCAGCTCAATTGGAGGCATGACCCAATCATGGTGAAAACGATTTTTTTTTTTTTTTTTTTTTGAAGTTTCAATCACAAAAGGGGTAGGCTTGATGTTTTTTTTAAATTACATACCAAACATTAAACAATATGTCAGTGTCAGATAATAATAATAATAATAATAATAATAATAATAATAATAATAATAATAATAATAATAATAAGTTAATCATGAATTGTATTTGTATTAACAAAAACAGATCCTCCCCTGTCTGGATTTGACCTCATGCACGAGCAATTTAACTTCGTCTTCGGAGAAACGTGGCGACCTTCCTCTCTCCATCACGGGTTTGGTTTGAGGATTTGGGATAAACAGCCTGCTCCTAAAGGCAATGGCACCTAGCACACTGATTGGTTTAACTGGAACGCCCAAAACCACGCCTATGCATAATATAACGGGTAGCGCAGGTGTTTAGGGGATATAGGCAGGTGTGCAAGATAGCAACTTTTGCGGGGGAACGCCTCTTACGCAATGCTAAATCCCCAAATAACGGGTTTAGGGACTCTGGCGCAAGATAGGGCCCTTAGAGCCTAATGCTGAGTACAAAATAAGCAGTTACATTTCAAACAAGTCGTGGGCTGAGAATTAACTGTACCCATCTCCACTTTTTACTAAATAAAGAAAATGCGATGTGAAATTTTGCTGCATCATAATTTCTCACTCCAAGTATACTTTTCAGATATTTATATTCAGGGGAGTTATTTGGACCGAAAGGTGTAACATCATGCCATTATACCTTTAGTAGAATGATTTTAGATAGGGGATCTAGGAAAATATAAATGGAGATAGACCATTGTAATTTTCAAAATGTCATAAATTTTGTAGGTATATGGTTCTATCTCCTAGATAGCTCCTTGTATTTCCAGAAATGTTTAGCCACAAAGTTTTGTCTTGCCTTGTGTTTTTTTAAAAAAAGAACACAACAATGTGACTCCACCCAAATCTGCAAATTACATGTTCGTGGTAAAAGGTGATACAGAATTTGAAAGAAAAACAGAGTATCTGACAATAATAATCACAGAAAATGGGCAGCCGCGTCCTGTCTGAAAATAAACAGGAAACAAACCTTGTAACACTGAAATGAGCTATGGAGTCTCGAGGGTGTTCAGTGTCAGTTGCTGCTATCTCTATAGCCAGTACAAGTTCATCTGAGTACATTTAATGCAGACATGATGCACACTACATAGTAAACAAACTCTGGCCTTGGGCTTGGCTTCAACGAGTACTATGTCAATATAGTACTAGTTCATGTGCAAACACATGCATCTTGCAATGCATAAAATTTAAGATTGAAAATCAAGTAGTACTATCTTAAATGGCCCCTGGAATAAGACAACCCTTATGAAAAAATTACCACAAAATACTACAGTAAAAAAAACTATAGTTTTCTATAGTAACTATGGTATTTTGCAGAATTACTAGATATACTATAGTAACTGTAGTTTACTATAGTGATGCTAAAACATTTAGTGATGCTAAAGTAAACCACAAAAAACTCTACTATAGTAAACTATACTTAATGGTATTCAATTACTACAGTATATTTGCAACAAACTATAGTTTACTGTAGTAAAGTGTGTAGTTTACTATAGTTAACATCAGTTTTACTTTAGTAAACTATAGTTAACTATAGTAAATTTTTAGAAGGGAAATGAAGGGTTTTAAGACATAGACGCTTCATTAAAGTGCTGTAAGTACCTAAAATATCTAAAATATCCCAGATTTCATCATCTTACAACCTTCTATTTGGTATATAGCGATAGTTCTCGTGATGTCATGAACCTGGTCACGTGGGTTTGTTGACTAGCGTGGTTGGCAAAAAAGCCCTCAATATTACAATTGATTTAATAGGCTAAGTACAGTTGTCTTCCACTTTCTGTAATATTGCCAGTTAGTTGCAGCGTAATTAACTGCACAAACTGTTTTAGATTAAGGGCTCAAGAATACGTTTCTTCGTATTCCTGAACAAGACCAAAAAAATCCGCTTGGATCAATTCATTCAATTAAACCTAAAGAACTGGGTGCCGTCGACCCTCTACTCGATGTTTGCACTATACACTTTCGTCTCGTAAGTCGCAAGTTATTTTCCATCATTTCTAACATGACATTTTGTTAAGTTTCGCATTTTATTATTAGGCCAGGAATGATCTTCCTTTTTTGTGTTAGGTAATTAGATCGGTTCCTTATGCTTCCAGTAGCAAGTAAGTGACCGCACGGATATTAGTATTGAAAAGAATTCTGTTTTCAACCTGCTTCAGTATCGACTAAAGATCAGTACTTTTTGGCTTATCTTCATACAGCGGCAGCCTTGTTACTGATGACACACCAGCTGGCTGGGGAATCGCAGTACCCACCAACAAAAATAAGTCCAAACGACATCTTTAGAGGTCTTCCACAAACGTATAAATGACATCCCTTGAGGAGCCAGAATGAAAGTTTTATAGCGTCTTTTCACGACATTCTCTGGACGTCCCGTGTTAACGTCCACCAGACCTATGCACAACGTTAAAAATTAGTTCAAATGAGGTCATTCTGGTTGTCTTTTTCGCGTCAACTGCACACTCATTTTAGAGATACTCGTGAAAAAAAAAAAAAAAAAAAAGATTCACGTAGGCCTAGCAGTCTTCTCCCTCACGATGCTTCCCTATCTCTCGACTGTTTAACTAACTCTTAGAGATTGCTCTGAAGCAGCTGACATGAACACTCATCATTTATCATTTATCACAAGCTATGGTTCTTACTGCGCTACTGAGGAGATTCGAGCCTGAATTGACAATCACTGAGCCATATTAGAATCGACCGGCTGCGCCATGAAGTTTGGTTTCATCGATGAGGAGTTAAAATGTTTCCCAACGACTACATTCCACAGGTCATTCAACAATGAACTGAACTTATAGTATAATGTTGGAAAAATAAAACAATTAAGAAATATATTAGCATGCAATTTTGTGTTATCATAGTCGGCTGTTTTTGTTTGTTTTGTTGAAAGTGGCTACTTCGCCCCAAAAGCCGGGTTAATTAGGCGAAAGAGATCAGCTAGCCTATCTGCAGTGCGGACAAGAGAAGCAGTTCTGCTATTGGCACCGTGGGCGGATAAGAGAAGCACTTCTGCTATTTTGACCACAGCTGGGCCAATACGAGATTTCATTTTATAATCCGCCCCAGTCTTTGAACTTTCGCGCCGGAGCGCTGCGGGACGAATAGCCTCTTCCTTGTTTGTTTGTTAGTAATAAACCTTAAAAACCCCCCGAAACTCGATTGCTGTAATACTTTGTGCTGCACGTAATTACTGTTATGCTCTTTATATCCTCTGTGTGTCATCCTTTCCAAGTGCAATGGTCCTTAGTCCCACCCTCAGGGTATTCATGTTCTTCATGTGACGTCACGTGTTCTCGTGCCTAAAGCGCTGGGCGGCGAAAGTAAAGTATTTTGAATGGACGTCTAGCCTAGCGATTAATCACAGTGATCCTCAGTCAGAGAAAAATGGTGATCTCCTGCTGCCGTGGGTTGTAAACGAACAGAGCTACAAGCCAGGCGTGCTTTTACAGGGTCTTTTCACGGATCGAAACAAATTTTTTCAGATTACATCAAAGTCAATGCAAAAACGCCGAATCGTTTGGCGTGTATTCGGCGTCTTTGCATCAACTTTGAATGTAATCTGTCGTCTGAAAAAAATTTGTTTACGTCGATAAAAGCAGTTTAACACGGGATTCAGAAACCATAAAACCATACAGATTCCACCCTGAGTACTTTCGATCAATGAAGACAGCTAATTGTAGTGTCTCCGCCTGTCCTAACTGTTCAAGGCTTACCCATACCAGCCAAAGGTGCTGAATGATTATTATTCCATTCTACAATTGTTTCTATGCACTGCGTGTTGGATAACTACTAGTTACCCTGG
The DNA here is from genome assembly GCA_029692085.1 of Gymnothorax javanicus. NCBI lineage: Eukaryota > Metazoa > Chordata > Actinopteri > Anguilliformes > Muraenidae > Gymnothorax > Gymnothorax javanicus. Next base: position 56,772 of record JAFJMP010000104.1, on the reverse strand, counting down.
ATGTAACTCCAGTTCTATGAGTCGTTAAGAGCCCTCTAATGGGCCGCTATTGGTTTTACCGTGCCTGGAGAAGAAAAAAAGAACTCACCTGCTCTGTAGGAGTGGTAGCACCCTCACCTCCCATAAAGCCTAGGTGCTGCCAATGCCTGTCTCCTTTGGAAACTCAGCATCTCACATTTGGGGCCAGCTAGGCAGCAGGCCGTTAGAGGGCTACGACGACTCATAGAACTGGAGTTACATCCAGGGTAACTAGTAGTTCTATCTCGTTTCAGGTCCGCCCTAACGGGAGCTTCTTTGGTTTCCCTAAAGCGCGAAGGCGTTAGGGGATGAATGTTACTCCCAGGTGGCCCCGCGCCCCAGAGTTCTATCTCCAGAAACCAGAGAAGCCGTGCACTCCTGGGCGAAGCACCGCCAGTTGCATGCCCGACCCAGGTCGTAACACACTTAAACCGCACCAGACCAGAATTGATGCTAGAGGGCCCGTCGATAGGGTCCCTCCCAGAATGAAAGAAACGAGCGCATGGGGGCGCTTGAAAGCGACATGTCTTGCCGGGCGAGCCCCTTTTCGCCCACCTCCACGCCTGCCGGGGGCCTCAGAGCGCATTGCCTCCAGGGTGTGGCATCACACTAGTTAGTGTTAGAGGGAGCCCCTGCAGGGGTTCCCAGGACTGAATGTGTGACCGAATCCGGCGATCATGTCCCTCCAGATATTACGCGCCAAGGTTGAAGAAGACCACGAGGCCGCCTTGCAAATCTCCTCCACGGATCGCCCAAAAAGGCCAGGAGGTGATCGATGCCCAGTAGTATGCGCGTCCAGTCTCTGGCCGAAGCGAAGTAGAGACCCACTGCCGAATAGGCCCTGCAGATAGCATCACAGATCCATAGGGCGAGGCGCTGCGATGACGAGGGCCCCCTGAGCCGTCCGCCCATAGCCCACAAACAGCGGATCCGCTTCCTAAGTCTTACGCGTCCCACGTGACAGGCTGAGGCGGCGCACTGGGCACAGTTTCTGCATCGTTTTGCTGCTGGTGGCTGGTAAGGTGAGGAGGGCAGAAAGAAGCCTGTAGCGGATCACAGATGATCTGAAGGCTGTGGTGGTGACCTTGGTTTGAAGGACAGATTAGGCGAAGCTCCACTGACCCACTGTCCTCACTTAGGGCCAGACATGACGGGTGCACGAGGAGGGGCGCCCAGCTCACCCTCTGGCTGCTGGCCAAAGGCCAAAGGAGGGCCGTCTTGATTGATAAAATATGCAGGTCCGCCTGATCCAGGGGTTCAAATGGTGGTCCTGCCAGGCCGTCCCAACACCGCCTGCAGATCCCATTGGGACCATGCGCTCGTCCAGGGGTCTTAGCCTCGGACTCCCCCCTCAAAAAGCGCTTTACAGGGGTGACTTCTGGCTGAAAGCGGTCAAACCCATCATGTCCCTTGCCCGATGGCTGCCCCGAACACCCCAGAGTGGATGCTCGCGCCCCTCGAAAGAGCCCTTAAAGGAAATCCAGCACCCCTGAGGGGGCATGGCCTTTGAGTTCAGGCCCTCTCTGACACCAGCCGACAAAAATCCGCCAACTTCGCATAAGCCTTGGGGCGTGGCTGGGCACGCGCGATACTGAATTGTGGACACACCACTGCCTCGGGCAGGGCCAATTCAGTTAACTTTACCCTTTCAACTTCCAGGCCAGGAGGGGGGCGCGACGGCGTTCGGCACCCGAGTGCCGTCAGGGAGGTCCGGAATCTCCCATGGGCTCCCCAATGCCAGCTGGATGAGATCCGGAAACCATCTGGCGCCGGGCACAATGGTGCCACAATTATACACAGGTGCTGCTCCTTCACTCTGCGAAGAAGTGGCATTAACAGCCGCCCGGGGGCATACAGCAGGCCGGCTGGCTGGGCTGGATGGACAATGCATCCACCCCGGGGGGAGGATTGTCGGTAGGCCTCAGGGATAACCACAGCGGGCACAGAGCGTTCTCCTTGTTCGCAAACAGATCCACCTTCGGGTCACCCAAACAGCCTCCAGATCCGTTTGGCTGTGGCGGTGGAGGGCTCCAATCCTCCTCCGGGCAGCGCCCCCTGGACATCCCATCTGCCCGAGTGTTGAGGATGCCAGGAACATGCTGGGCCTTCAGGGAGCAGGATGGCGATCCGCCCATCTCAGGGTGGAAGCAGCCATCTTGTGTAGGGCCACTGATCTGCCCCCCCCTTGCCTGTTGAGATAGGCTACACGCCGTTCCGTTGTCCGATCTCACTGGGGCGTCCTCCCATCCAACTGTGGGGGAAAATGGGTGCAGCACCCTCTGAACTGCTATGAGTTCTAGTAGGTTGATGTGCGCGGGCCCCTGCCATGTACCGGCGACAGAAGCAGGGCGCAAGTTCCGCCCCACCCTGGGAGGCATCCACAAATACATGGGTATGAGCCCCGCACCCCATCCGAACTCCCTTGGGCCGGGCCGTGAGCCCAAAACTCAAGGTCTGCCCCGTGCTTGCATTGTATCGCGGAGGATGCGCTGCTGGTCTCGCCTCGGGTCCAGCCGAGGCGTATGAACCAGTGCTGCAGATCTCTCATGTGCAGTAGCCCTAAGCGGACTACTAGATGGGCAGCAGCCATCATCCCCAGTAGTGACATGACTGCTATTGCGGCACCGCGACTCGGCCCCGTAATCCCTGGGCACAAGACAGGATCGCTCTCCGCTCTCTCCACAGACAGGCGTGCGGTCATAGTCCGAGAGTCCAACAGCATCCCGGCACCGCGCTTGTCTGGCTGGGCTGCAGGGTGCTTTTGTCGTAGTTGATAGCCCAGCCCAGCCAATATATTTGCATCACCAACCGTGTCATGGGTTGCCATCTCTGTTGGAAGGGGCCAGGATCAGCCAATCGTCTAAATAGGTCAGAATCCGTATCCTCTCTGCGGAGCGGTGCTAAGCGCTGTCTCCACACATTTGGAAAATGTCCGTGGTGCCAGGGAATAGCCAAACGGAGCAGCAAAACTGAAAGATCCGGTCCTGCAACGCAAAAGCGCAGGAACTTTAATGGCGCGTGCAGGAGGGAGGACGAAAAATAAGCGTCCGTCAGATCTGTTGACGCTATCCAGTCGCTTGGCCTGACACATTCCAGCAGCATCCTTACTGTCAGCATCCGGAATGGTCTCGCGCCAATAATGTAACTGCTTTAGCTCGAAGATCCAGAATGGGCCTCAGGCCTCCCGACTTTTTTGGGGATCAAGAAATAAGGGAATAAACCCCCCGAGCTTCCCGATAGGGAACCGGGTCTCACGGCCCCTTTTCAGAAGCGAGTTCACTTCCTCCTTCAAGAGCGTCTTCTGGGCGGAATTGGGGAGGTTAATCCACCTAACAATGCCTTTTGAATGGGGGGGAGGACGAGCGAAAACTGCAAGCGCATATCCCTTCCACAGTGTTCTGTCCAGCCAGACTGGGGGGCACAAGCTCACCCAATGACTGATAATGGCTCGAGTGGCGGTAAGCAGTCAATTTATAGTTTCCGGGTCCGGGCCGTCCATAGCGCCCTCCCTGGGGAGGTTCGACCAAGGGCCCCTGCCGAAAAGCTGAGGCCAATGGCAATAGCGCATCCGCTGCAACCCCAAGCACGTCACCTGGTGACTCATTCACCGGGTGGTGGGAAACAGCTGTTTCTGAGATCAGCGAAAGCCCTTCTGACGCTTTTACCCTCAGAAACATTGGCATCCAAACACACCTCGAGCTGTGGGGCAGAACGAGTGACACCTTCCTCCACTGGTTCGGGAAGCCCCAGCACCAGAATTCGTTTTGTGATACAAACCGTCTCTTGCCACTGGGATGCATAGTGAGTATTTTGTGACCTTCAGGAGCCATGGAGCCAAAATGGCGGGCAACCCCCTTCCGTGTGACCAAGCAAAAGTCAGCTGACGTGTCCTGACCAAACCGCTTGAGCAAGCTGCGTTAGCAACATGACTTTGGTTTTTAACGTTTCTTTCGCTGGTGGCGGCGCCTGGACAAAGTGAGTTCCGCTTTTGGGGGATTCGTTTTGAGCAATTTTAGCACTGAAAGTTGGGGGTTATCAACCTTTTGGTTTAGCCACTAAGTTTAATTTAATTACACCATGAGTAGTGCGGACGCAAAACCATGCCGGCGTTAGCTAGCTAGTACCCTCATAAACAGGCTATTAGCTGGTTAAGCCCCAGTTTTAAGAGTACAATTTAATGGGAGGCGGTGAAGAAACACGAGCTTCACGCCCGCATCCTCAATAACCATATCCACGGCAGGCAGAGCTACCACTTGTCTCCGCAGGTTTTTGACCCAGTTTACCTTGGACTGCTACCACCTGAAACAGCCAGCTTGTCAGTGTGTGCAGTGGGAATAGAAAGACTCAGAGGCCAAACACTGAAAACGCTTTTATTTTCTGTTTTCCCCAGGCTGACGCGAGGGCCCACCCCCTGGTGCGGACCTGGCGAGACTGAGGCTGTGGTGGCACGACTCAGGCTTGGCTGGCTGGGGCCCGGAGCTGCCGATCATCCGACCTGCAGTGACGGCGCGTGGCTGGGCGGGGAGGTTGAGAACAGCGGGCCTGGCCGGACTGCTGTGGGCGTGGGTGGGAGCCCAGCTGTTCAGCTGCCTTCGGCGGGCTGCTCCAACCGATCCACCATGGTTTGGACGTCGGTCCAAATAGTAAAGTAGTGGCAATGGGCGATTAATTAGCGCCGCTTTTCCGCTCCTTTAAGGACGACAGCCCAAGCCACAGGTGCGGTTACCCACCTGGGCTGCACATGCTCCTTCCCGTAATGGCGAATGCTTGAGACATCCGAACATCGTTCTGGCCGTGGTCTGGATCTTCGATCTCCTCCGGCACCAACTCCGCCTTTTGGTCGTCAGGCGATCCAAAAGGCCAGCCAGGAAAGCCAGATTGTTATTGCAACGCGACTGGGCCGGGTTGGCATAACAGTGGTCGAAACAGGCTCGCTGTCATCCTGTCCTCTCGACGGATGCAGCGCCCACCGCCTGGCCACCACATGGAGCCGTGGGACCAGGCACCACCCGCTGCGCGTCCTCAATGGGCGGACGCCCGTATATCCTCCCAGCCCTCAGCGGTGGAATACGGGCGCATCTGCCGACTACTGGAGACTTGGCGGGTGACGGATTCCCCCAATCATGTTGGGCGTAGCCGATGATGGGCGGCATCTGGGGCAAACCACCTTGGGCAGCAGCCCGGATTTTGGCTAGCCAGCAGGCCAATGGTGAAGATTGTCTCCATGGGTGTTTGGGGCTGCGGAGGCAGGGCATTTCCATCCGCTTTTGCCGCCGAGCGGAATAACCCAGCAGGTCGTCCGGCGGGTGGCGGTGCTCTGGGGAGGCCTCGTCACGGAAGAGGGCTGCCGGATCTTCCTGATAGACGCAGAGAGGTCATCCTCTCCATCATATTCGCTCCAAGGCTTGATGCCGGACCGCTTACTCACCGGCTCTGGCTCGAGCCAGCCTGGAGGGTATGCGTCGGCCGAAATACTGCGGCTCGCGCTCCTCGGGGGGAGGCGCTACGCAGGCAGCATTAAGAACCAGCCTCCACCTGGTGACGCCAGCCCAAACACACGAAGCAATGCGTCATGTTGGTCCTCGCCACCATGGGGGGGGAGGCGCACTGCAAACAAGACTTCATCATGGATGCTTTCGTCCAATTTCTTCCAGAAGGCTGAGGAAAAAAGGAGGCGAGCATTGGCAGCACCGAGGCTTTATGGAGGTGAGGTGCTACCACTCCCACGGAGCAGGTGAGTTCAATTTTCTTCTTCTCAGGCACTGAGGTATGGAGCCTCGAGGGGTAAATCAATAGCGGCCCATTAGAGGGCGGAACACGACAGATAGAACCAGCCTACTCCTTTTCAACCCGGTGAGTTCAATAGACCAGACGTTTGATTTTACCTTACCTAACAAGACCATAATATATTAGGCTAAATGGTGGTTGAACTCGCCTGATCTAGCCAGTAGTGAAATGATAATGTTCGCGGCTCTACTCTAACCTAGTAAACCAGACTCTGCTATTCGCTTTTGCTTTGTACACAGAGTCTGGCCAGTAAATCATTGACAAGTGTTTACTTCCTGGTGGGTGGGCACTTGTCTAAAGTTTAAATCATTGGTGTACCCGTAAACTAATCACTAACGTTTGGCGATGATGTATGTCATGCGCCCGGCTCAGCCGCCTAGTACTTCTGCTGTAAACACAGTCCTTCATACCAGGAATGCAGCGAAAACAGACTGATCAGTACAAAAAAAGTTAATACTGTACCCATACATATGCCCATCTACCAAATTTTTGCCTTCACTCATTCACTTAAAATAACCAAAGGGCTCTTTCTGTTCTCTTACAAGAAACAAACTGTTGAGCTATCGTTTTTCCTGCAGATACTGCTGCTGTAAAAAAAAATAAGACACACCGAAACCAACAGCAGAATCAAGGAGAATAATGCATTATTTACATCAAGCCCAAAATCTCGTGCTTGACATTTAAAACTGAACCATTTAACCATACTGCTTTAACATCATGCGAGCTCGCTATCTAACTTTATAGCAACACAGTTTGGCTCTAAACAGCCATTTCATTCATTGATAATAACATGACACTGAGACAGTGAATAGGTCTTGTGACCTTACGAACAAAAAACACTGACTTTTAAAAGTTCGCTGCTAACTTATAGTGTTAAATTCGTGGGCAATGTAACACTAGAAGCTACAAGCTAGCTTTTAGGGTGGTTCGGCTGTCTCTCACAGAGATGAACAGGTGCCTATTTCATGATGGCTATTAAATAGATATGACAATCTGTAGGGAGTAGCGCGCTACAACATCATTTCCATTCAAAAAATAACATTCATCTTGTTGTGGCTATAAGTCGCGATACCTGGGATTTTTCTCCACGACAGAGCGAATGGCCCCCGTGCATCTATGTCCGTAGCCATTGTTGATTTCGGAGACTACAATTTCAAACTCCCATGAGCTGCTACATCATGGCTCGGCCACGCCTTCTGTTTGCTGGTTGGTCCGGCGTATTTTCTGCCGTGGTAAATGAGGCAGAGCTCCGAGTGACCAGTCTGAGTGGTGAAGCTTAAATGAAATTGAGCGGAAGTACAAGGCTGGCGGTGCCAGGCTACTCTACTCATTCCTGTGCACTGTTTCATGAGCTCTCAAAACAATGCCTGTAAAGCGCACGCATGCTCGCAGCTTGCTATTATTAGCTTGTTAGCAAGCCAACACACAGTGCGCAGAAATATAGAGCCGTGAATGATATCACAACGTAAACCTAGATCTTGCAGCTTGCTATTATAGGTAGTAAGCTAGCAAGCACACATTGCTCAGAATAAATAGAGCTACCGTGAATAGTATCATTCACTGCTTAGCTGAAAAGATCACACACTGAACAGCCAGTTGGCTGGCTATTGAACAGGCAGTGAGAAACGATTTGGGTTCCCCAAATAATAATAATAACGATATGTAAAAACATGAATACTCAAATGTTGGCCGTGATATCATAGGTTTCAGTGACCTGGGCTTGCCTGGGCCAGCAAAGTCGGCACTAATCGTTGCACATGTTTTGTCCATATTCTCGATATCTCTGCATCTTTCGGCCACATAGAAACATTCCGTGGCCCATAGCCACGTTACTGCATCCCCACCTACCATAACTCCGTTCACTCTCGGTGATTTTTCCTGATTGTCAACTGGGCTTGGGATGCGGGGTAATCAGATACCCCCACCTCCCCCAAGGGAAATTCAAAGCCCATAGGCAATTGATGTTGTGGAAATGCAATGTTAACCAGCAACAGGCAGGAGTAATGCAGCAGCAGAGTGATGCAGTGCAGCTACAGGCAGAGACATGTTTGGCCAAAAGAGGCGAAACAGGACAGCTGATTATATAACCCAGGAGTGCAGAGCAGTGTGGTATGCATGGGAGTTTTATGGGGAATATGGAGCATGTCTCTGTTTGTCTGCAGAACTACCTCAGCCAAATACATACATTTTTATGAAGCTGGGGATGCTGCGTGATGGTGACTATATTTGGATGTTTTTTTGATCTGTGTCAATCCAGGAGTGGTCTCAAATCAATATAAGAAAAATTAGCTGGCTTGCTGGCTTTATAAAAATCCATCTTGAGATTGTCAGGATCTGATCCTGTTTAGTCATTTTTATTTGTATTCTTGTACACTGTTATATATTGACTGAATTTAACAGTTAAAATAAGACATTGCTTGTTATTTAACTGTAAGTAGAGTCCTGCGCACATTTAACTGTAGAGTTAACATACACGGAACCTCTGTTATAAACTGATTGTGAAATTACAGTTGAAATAACTGGCAAAAAAGGTGCCAGTTTATAACAGTGTATGAGTATTCATTATTTTTCATGTTCTTGAGTTTATTTTACCACTTCCATGTATCAGTCAGGTCTTTTACCTCCAATTGTCATTGTTTGATTGTTCCCCCATTTGTAGCCACACCTCCCTGCATGCTCCTTAGCTTTCTGCCTGTACCCCATGTAATTAGGCCCTTTGCTTTCCTTTGCGTTCCCCCACTTTGCAAGTCCCAGTGCCAAGTTTGTTAAGCCTTTTCAAAATTGTCTCTCTTTCGAGTGTTCCTAGATTCCTGAGTCCTTTTGATCATGATTCTGTTTGTTCCTTGGTTTACGATTTCAGTCCTGCTCCCTGTGTGTCGATCTGTTTTGATATACTTGTTTTTAATTCAGATTTGGCTTATTTGGCTTTGATTTTCTCTTTTAGATTTGATTTTGGCATACTGACTTTATGATTTTTTGATTCTTGGACTGAACACTGTTACAATTCTAGACTTGCTCCTTTGTACTGCATTCTGCCTGCCTATTATTAAATTGGATTGCCTCACCACAAACTTTAACAAAACCTGTGAACTGGATTTTTGTCTGGACGAGTTCTGATTCTGCCGTGTATCAGAGATTTATTTTCTGGAAGAATTGAAAAAAAAGAAATATGGTGGGGAAAGATTTATTTTTTCTTTTGCCCATATGTTATGACCCATATTTTTAGTCTATTTCTTTACAAGAGAGTGTCATTGGGATACTTTTGGGTGAAATTACGAGGAAGTTCCCCAGTTCACCTTTTTGTTATTAGATACGTAGTCCTCCAATTCACTTGGGCCCTTTGGAAACTCAATGATTCATATACAACTTATATATATGTATGTATGTATGTATGTAGGATTTTGATGATTAGTTTTATTTTGCCATTCTAAATGACTTGTGAAATGTTTAGCCACACTTTAACAGGGGAGCCATAATTTCCCACAGTTTGGTGCTTTGCATTTTACCAAGTACTTTTTGTAATACTCCTCAAGTAACTGGTGAATCAGCAAGCCCTTAGTCAATTTTGAAAACTTCTAAAGAATTTTGAAAACTCAGAAGAGATTTTTTTGGGAGCTATAGGGAAAGGTTCATGAGCAATTGATTGGCCACAGAGAAATAAATGGAAGGAAAACCAATGAATGACCTGCAGGTGGTTTTGGTGAGGAATACAAATGCCACAGATACAGAATGATGGGGGGAGGTGTGGGAGAGGAATGATTCCTTCTTCTGATGGTTTTCGAGACTCAACTATTTTACCAGAAAGCGACGGATCAAATTCAGCACTATTTTCAGCCAACAAATTTATGGAGATATTTCTTGATGTTTCCAAAATGAATTTTTTTATTCTCAGATAATTCTCTTGATCCACTGACAACTGTGCGAGAAAGAAACAAAATACTTACCCTGCAGTTTTAGAGTCAAGGCTACTCACAGTAATTTGTACAATACATGTAATACTAAGACTGAACACATGTCCACTATTGCTGTATCAGAATATTTTTCTCTTTTGTTGATGGCTTCACATCAACAGTAAACCCTATCGAAGCTTGTGTAAAAATACTGCTTGTATTTTGCTCTATAAGAATCATTAATTTGATGAAATATATGGTGCTGCTCTCAAGAGCAATTAAAACAGTCTATTTTAAGCGTCCAAGAGCATAAGACACTGCGTAATTAGCTTGCAGATGGAGAACTACTGGGGTGTTACATAACAATATGTTTGTCTCTGAAGGAGGGCTAATGGTGGAATAACCCAGTACACCCTTATATTGGCAAGACCTACCTGTCCTCAGGCAGCTTCACCCTGTATATGCAAAAAACTAGCTCCAAGCTTGAGGAATTTATTACTGATAGAAGCAACACTCTGTTCCTAGTTTATGGTCTTAGATATAACAAATAGCTCTTTTCTTAAATAATTAACCACTACCTCATCATTTAAATGGTACTTACTAAAAGTAATACTAAAATGCATTATCATTTTATCAGTATTCTGGAATGGTCCAAAAAAATGGCTCCTACCTGATACTACTGTTTTGTTTTTTTTTCCATCTAAGTCTGCTGCATTTAGGCTATGGTCACTTGAGACATAAAAAGCTCTTTCAATAATCAGACAGTTGATGTGGTCTGAAAAATTAATCATATTTGGGACCTCTGCTCTCTCTCATTGACATAAATGCATGAGGCAGGAACATTGAAAAGTCACTGGTTAGAATTGCAGATGATGATGCCAAAGTGGGAGGTCTAGTTAACAATTTAAGTGGTAACAGAGGCGATTCAAGACATTCTGACAAATTCCAGAAGTGGGTGGAAAGCTAGTAAAAGACATTAAATATGGTAAAAACATATAATGTTCTTTATGCGCAAAATAAAATCATAAGGCAGACCTACTTTATGCCATAGTGCGAAATCAAAATAATGCTGGGAGTTACAAAGTTTATTTAGAATTTCGAGTTCAACCTCATAGTGCTCTCTGTAAAAAATTAGGCCTGACAGATTCAAGGATACATAACCAAAAGCTACTGAGTGTAATTCAAGGAAGTCATAAGCAATTAACAGCAAAATATGTATAGCCCCCTCACAGATTTCTTTTATTTTTTGCATATTTGTCAAATTTGCAATGTTTCAGATCATAAGACTAATTTTAAAATTGAACAATAATGACTTGAGCAAACACAAAATTCAGTTTTTCAATGATGATTTAATTTAGAAGGAGCAAAACTATCAACGCTGCCTGGCCGGTGCAAAAAAGTAACTGCCCCTTAGTTACTAAATCAATCAATTAAATAAATTATTGATAACTGGGTTCAATACTATAGACACACCCAGGCATGTTTACTGCCAGCCCTGTTGAATCTAAACATTACTTAAATAGAACCTGTCTGGCAACAGTAGTAGCAAAAAGCAGCACATGATGCCACAATCTAAAAAAAAAAAAAAAAAAAAAAAAAAAAAAAAATATAAACTCAGATCAGATGAGAAATGAAGTTGTTGATATCAGACAGTCTGGAAAGGGTTAGAATCCCATTTCTAAGGCTCTGGCTCTTAATCGAACCATGTGGAGAGCCATTATCAACAAATGGAGGAAACTTGGAAGAGTAAGAGAACCTTCTTAGCCCATTTAAATTCCTCCAATGTCTTATCCTGGACATCTCAAGAACCCAGATGAACATCTAAAGAACTGCGGGCCTCACTCGCCTCAGTTAAGGTCAATCTTAGATTCCACAATCAGAAACTGGGCAAAGTGGCATCCATGGGAGGCTTCTGCTTTGACCAAAAAGAACACAAAGGTTTGTCTCACATTTTGCCTAACATCTTGACCACTATTAAGTCAAAATTGAACTTTGGAGACCTGGAATCCCGTTACATCTTGTTAAATCGATTTGTATGCTTGTTTTAGTTTCTAGTTTTTAGTAATGCTATTATTTATTTATTTATTTCTTATATTTATTCATTAGAGCATGTGTGTTTCTGGATGATTGCTCTGTCTCTGGTCTTCAGTGTTTTTTCCTCCGTTTCTGTCTCATGGCATCTTGTCTTTTTCATCACACTCTCTTCCCTGTAATTTCAGTTTGGTAATTCTCTTCCTTCTCCTTGCTGTTCTGATTGGACTATCCACATAGAGCAGTTCAGTTAGGCATGGTGATTAGTTAGTTCAAAGTTAGGATCCCCACCTACTTCCTCTCTCTCTCCTCTATCACCGTCCTTGCTTTCTAGATCCGCCTCTCCTCACCTGTTCTGAGTTTAAGCTTGGGCCTCCCACTTAATTTGTTGTGTTTAAAGACCCACTTTCCCGTAGTTTCTTGTGGAAACTCGTTTCTAGCTACGTTCTTGGTCAGTCTGGATTTCACGCTATTCTGCTCGTTTGATTGTTGAAAGCTCGTTTCTTGTGATTCTCACGTAAGTTTTGTATTTGATTGTTTGTATTGCGTTGTGGAATTTGCTATTTAGTGATTAGTGCCGTTCTCCTAATTCCCCATTTTGTATCCATCTGTTTAGTTTCTCCTGTGTTCTCCTGTCCATCAACTCCTTTTCCTTCCCCTTCCATTCCCTTAGTTTCAACCCTCTTTGTTACTGTCTTTGTGCGGATTGATTATTCTGGTTACTGGATCTTTTTGCTTGTCCCCTGACTTCGATTCTGCCCATCCTGCATATCTCTGTTTGCCTGGCTATTGATCCATTTCTGTCTTGACCATGAGCTTTGTGAATCCCAATAAACGCCCTGCCGATGCTGAACTGCATTTGGAGTCTATGCCCGTTCCTTTCAGTCTGAGTCGACCAGTACAGACTCCAGCGGATACTACTCCAACTTCAGCGACTTTTCAACAACAAGAATCGTCGATCAGCAATAGCGTCGCGACTTGCAGGAGATAGAGAGCTACTCTTCAACAGCATCTCACTTGGGGTCCCACCTTTCCCAGTCCTGCAGTCGCACCGGCAAGGCAGCTCCCCATTCAGGGAGCCACGTCTTCTCCCCCACGGGGGTATGGCCAGAACCCACCACCACCAAAGCATTCCTGTCCCAGTGCTCGATCATATTCGAGTTACAGCTAACCTTTCCTACCTCACACGTTCCAGAGTAGCCTCGTCATCACACTGACCCGGCAGAGCAAGGACTGGGAACCTCAATGTGGGGACGCTGGCCACCTGCACCCGCACCATTGAAGATTTCATGGCGGGAGATGAGGGAGGTGTTGTTGATCCTGTTGAAGGCAGAAGTGCACTACTGAGTTTACGGCAAGCCAACTGCAGTGTCTCTGATTCGCCATCCAATTCCGTTCGTTGGCCGCCTCTACACACTGGAGCGAAGACGCCCAGTTTGATGTGTTCTACCGGGGGTTGGCAGAGAACATCAAGGATGAGTTGGCGTCCCGCGAGCTTCCATCTGATCTGCAGGGGCTCATCAGAGTGGCCATCCAGATTGACTCTCGGATCCAGCGTAGAGGGCGCCAAGAGCCATTCAGAGTCGACGGTCCAGACCAGCGTGGCAACTTCGATCTTTCCCGAGCGACTCTCTATCCAGGAGACCGAGCCAGGGGTGGAAACCATGCAGGTCGACCGTTGCGATTATCGCCACAAGCGAGCTAGGGGCTAACGCCGCGGTGTCTGTACTGGGCGGCGGTCATACGCTATCAGTGCTGTCCCCTACTCCAAGGAGGGTGAGTGGGAAGAGATCGGACGCCGCTAGTTCAAGATAACAATACCGCATAAACTGGTTCCTGTCACTCTAGCACCGACAGCGATCGTTGACTTCTGATGTTTTGTTTGATTCAGGATCAGACATCAACCTGTTCGGCGCCAACCCTGTACAACCAACTCCAGCTCCAGCCCCAGAAGCTACCACCTCGCCGTTCAAACACTTGCCCAGTCTTTGGCAAGGCAACGCTAGATCTAGGTGACCCAGGTTACGCCCCCTCCGCTCATTGTCTCGGCAACCATCAGGAGCTGATCCGGCTCCATGTCATCACCTCACTCACTCTGCTCCCCATCGTCCCTGGGCCTCCCTTGGTTGAAACAACACAACCCCACCATCAACTGGAGGACTGGACAGGTGGCCTGATGGAATACTTTCATTACCTGCGTTCCTGCCTCCCGCAAGGCTCCGCCAAACAGGACGAGGGAGGATCCAGTAGGCCTCAGTCATTTCCGGATTTGTCCAGGTCCCCAGTGAGTACGCCAGTCTGGCAGTCTTCTCAAGGTCTCGTGCCCTGTCTCTGCCCCTCTGAACCCTCACGACTGCGCCATTGATCTCAACCTGGCACAAGCGCCCCTAAGAAGTCTCTATTCTCCTGTCTCGTCCAGAGCAAAGAGGCCATGTGGAGAAATATGTGGAGGAGTCACTGGCTGCTGGCATCATCCGTCCCTCTTCCTCTGCTGGCGCTGGCTTCTTCTAGCCGTTAGCAGAGGGCGGATCTCTCAGGCCATGTATTGACTACAGGGGACTCAATAACATCACTATTAGAACCGATATCCCTTCTCCTAATGAATTCTGCTTTTGAGCTGTTGCAGGGAGCTACTATCTTCACCAAACTTGACCCTCACCTTAGCGCTTACCACCTCGTCAGGATTAAGGAAGGGGATGAATGGAAGACAACTTTCAACACCGCTAGAAACACCTCATTTGTTTCCCTGTCATGCCGTTTGGGCTAGCCTAACGCCCCGCTGTCTTTGGGAACCTGGTTAACACCGACATCCTGCATGACATGATTAATCAATTTGTTTTTTGTATACCTTGATGATATATTAATATTCTCTCGTTCAAGAGAACATTAGGTCATGTTAAGTGCAGTCCTGCAAGCGCCTCCCTGGAGGAGCCAACTCTCGCCAAGGCAGAGAAGTGTGAATTCCACTTTGGAGCTGATCCCTTTCCCTCGGATTTGTGGTCACTCCAGGAGGCATCCTAATGGACCAGGAGAGGTGAAGGCGGTGAGTTTGGGCTACCCTACTACGCAAGGAACTACAATGCTTCCTAGGGTTTTGCCAACTTTTACCGTCGATTCATTAATTACAGTACCGGTGCTGCTCCACTGACCTCTGACTTCCCCCAAAGTTCATTTTGTGTGGACCCCCCTCGGCAGAGGCTTTTTCTAGAGGCTAAGCAAAGGTTTACCACTGCTCCTGTTCTCCAACAGCCAGATCCTGAGAAACAGTTCATCGTTGAGGAGTGAGGCGCCTCTAACACCCGGCGTGGGAGCTGTCCTGCCATGGCGTAATGGCAGGATAACAGGTACACCCTGCGCCTTCTTCTCCCTTGAACTTAGCCCTTGGCGTGAACATCGGGCTCCCGGGAGTTACTGGCGGTGAAGATGGCACTAGAGAATGGCGTCTCATTGGTTAGAGGGGGGCTAAGGTTCCATTCAGGTCTGGACCGACCACAAGAATCTGGAATTACCTCCGTACAGCTAAGAGGTTAAATTCCGCCAATCTCGTTGGTCACTGAATGGCCGACAGATTTAACTTCTACACCTTAGCTTATTGCCCAGGCTCCCAGAACAAGAAACCTGATGCCCTGTCGCATCAGAATTTTCACCAGGCGCGCCCCCCAAGGAGCCTCAGACCATCTTACCCAGTCGTGTTGTGGTGGGAGTATTAGCTTGAGGTGGAGGATCGAGTCAGGTCACAACCTTCTGGGGGCCACCTACTAACATCCCAGGACTGCCTATTTGTTCCAGACTGCCTCGAGCAGAAATTCTCCAGTGGGCCCATTCTTCCCGTCTCGCCTGCCATCCTGGTGCTAGCGGACTTTAGCCATGCTAACTCGCGCCAGGTTTTGGTGGCCCAGCGGTCGGAGATGTGAAAGGCTTTGACTGCTTGCTCGGTCTGCGCCCAGAACAAGGCCACCCACACTGCACCAGCTGGTCTCCTGCAACCGCTTCCGGTACCTTCCAGACCATGGGCCAATATCGCGTTGGATTTTGTCACCGGCCTTCCGCCCTCCAGAGGTAACACCGTCATCCCTGACCATTGTTGATCGCTTCTCCAAGGCAGTACATCTCGTCCCTTCTAAGCTTCCCTCTGCCAGAGAAACAGCTGACTTACTAGTCAACTGCGTAATCAGAATACCACGGCATCCTTCTGACATTGTTTCCGACCGTGGCCCTCAATTCATCTCACAGATTCTGGAAAGCCTTTTGTCAAGCCCTGGGGATAACGGTCAGTCTAACTTCTGGATTTCACCCGCAGAGCAATGGGCAGACAGAGAGGGCCAATCAGCAGATGGAGAGTGTCCTTCGGTGCCTCACTTCCCGAGATCAGGGGGACTGGAGCGAACAACTACCCTGGGTCGAATATTCATCAACAGCCTTCCACGGCTGCCTATAGATTAATGTCCCCCTTCAAAGCTGTCTCGATTTACCAACCACCTCTGTTCCCCCTCACAGGAGGAGTCGAAGTTGATGTTCCCAACATCCAGGAATTTCTACAGAAGGTGCCGAAGGGCGTGGGAGAAACTTCGTTCCAGCTCTCCTGAAAGCTGCTGACGAGATAGTCGCCAGGCCAACCCGTCGTGCTTCCGGTCCCTTACGCAATATCAAGTAGGACAAAAAGTTTGGCTTTCTTCAAGGACATTGCACTGAGGACTGAAAGTCACCAATAGCCCCCATTTCATTGGTCGCTTTTGTGATTGAGAAAATTATTAACCCTGTCTCTGTTAAACTCAAGCTACCAGCCTCTATGAGCGTATCCGCAGTCTTTCGTAATAGTGCATTAAACCTGTACTGTTTTCCGTCACCCCTGCCCGACCAATCCTCCTCCCCAAGGCTCATCGATGGAGGAGAAACATACACAGTGCACAAGTTGCTGGGCGTTAAAATCGTGAGAAGGGCCTACAGTGATGCATAGTGGACTGGGAAGGATACGGCCGGAGGCAGCTCATGGGTTCGTCACATCCTCGACCAATCGCTCATAAAGGACTTTCAAGCGAAGCTTAGACCGCCAGGTGGCAGTCATAGAAGTTCTGTTAGAAATCAGTGATTTGTATGCTTGTTTAGTTTTCTAGTTTTAAGTATTGCTATTATTTATTTATTTATTATTATATTTATTCATTAGAGCATGTGTGTTTCTGGATACCGTTAACTCATCTAGGTCTTCAGTGTTTTCCTCCGTTTTTCTGTCTCATGGCATCTTGTCTTTTTCATCACACTCTCTTCCTGTAATTTCGGTTTGATAATTCCTCTTTCCTTCTCTCTTGCTGTTCTGATTGGACTATCACACTTAGAGCAGTTCAGTTAGGCATGGGTGATTAGTTAGTTCAAAGTTAGGATCCACCTACTTCCTCTCTCTCTCTCCTATCACCGTCACTTAGCACTAGATCCGCCTCTCCTCTCACCTGTTCTGAGTTTAGCTTGGGCCTCCATAATTTGTTTGTGTTTAAAGACCCACTTTCCGTAGTTTCTTGTAAACTTCGTTTCTACCACAGCTTCGTTCTTGGTCAGTCTACGTTTCTGCGCTATTCTGCTCGTTTGATTGTTGAAAGCTCGTTTCTTGTGATTCTCCGTAAGTTTTGTATTTGATTGTTTTGTATTGCGTTGTGAGATTGCTGGCTGAGTGATTAGTACTTAGTTCTCCCTAATTCCCATTTTGTATCCATCTGTTTAGTTTCTCCTGTGTTCTCCCTTGTCCCATCAACTCCTTTTTCCTTCCTTCCATTCCCTTAGTTTCAACCCTCTTTGTTACTGTCTTTTGATAGCAGTTGATTATTACAGTTACTGGATCTTTTTGCTTGTCCCTGACTTCGATTCTGCCCATCCTGCATATCTCTGTTTGCTGGCTATTGATCCATTTCTGTCTTGACCATGAGCTTTGTGAATCCCAATAAACGCCCTGCCGATGCTGAACTGCATTTGGAGTCTATGCCCGTTCCTTTCACATCTGGCATAAAGCTAACAGAGTATTCCACAATAACAGCATCGTACCACAAGTAAACCACGTATGATGGTTTGGGGCTGGTTTGCTGCTTCATGAACTGGGCAACTTGCCAAAGTTGATGAAACCTTGAATTCTGCTCTCTATCATGACTAGACCATTCATTATTAGTAATAAAGAGGCAGAACAGAAATACAACAAATACAAAAATAAATTAACAAATATTCTGAGGAAATGCAAGAAGGAATATTATACCAAAATATTAGAAAACAACAAAAACAATACCAAGGGCATATGGAATATATTAAACAATATTATTAGAAACGGTTCAGCTACACATAAAATTACCCACTATTTTATTGACAAGAGGATAGGACTTTAATTGATATGACTGATGTGATTAAAAGGGTTTAATGATTTTTTTTTTGCATATATGTGAGACTTAAGTTGGCAGCAAAAATCAATGACACACACCTCAAAAGGGGACATTATTAAAGCTATATTCAGAAAGTCAAAACCAATTTATTTTCAAAGCTGTAGACAGAAAAGCAATCATAGACAGAGTTAAGTGCAAGAATAAAACATCTGCTGACTGGAATGAAATCGATATGGAACTAGTCAGAAGTAAGTCATTGGCCAGTATTGCAAACCACTAACCTAAATCAGTGACTATTCATTTATAACGGCATATTTCCACATAAAATGAAAACTGCTTAAGTTATTCCATAAACTGATACAAAAAGGTGTGCCTTTAATTATTGTCAGGTTATTAGTAGCATGGTATGGCACTCAGAAAGGTCAGATACGCTGGGGTTCAGAATTGTCTGACCCTTTTTCTATTGATAATGGTGTACGACAGGGTGGTATTCTTTCTCCCAAACTGTTTAATTGTTATATCGATGACCTAAGCCTGTTACTAAGCAAGTTACACGTAGGATGTAAAATTGGAAGTCAATGTGTAAACCATCTTGCTTATGCTGATGATCTTGTGCTGATTGCTCCTTCTATTAAAGGGTTGCAATGTCTTGTGACAGTTTGCCAGCATTTTGGTGATGAAAATGATGAATATAATTGTAAAAAGACTGTGTGTATGTCTGTTTTGTCAAGTAAGATGAAATTACTCCATGTGCCTCATGTTACTCTGTATGGTGAGCAGCTACTTTTCGTTGATAGATATAAATATTTGGGAGTCTACATGAATGAATCATGGACGGATGATTTGGATATGACTAGACAGTTGCGCTCTTTCTGTGAAATACCAACTCATTAGAAATTTTAGTCTTTGTAGTAATGAGGTTAAAATCCAATTATTCCGTTCCTTTTGCAGCAGTATTTATGGTGCGCCGCTATGGTGCAATTATAAACAGGCCACTTTGCGTAAATTGACTGTAGCCTACAATAATACTTTTCGACGCATCCTTTCCCTACCTAGTCATTGCAGTGCTAGTAATATGTTTGTTTCTCATTCTGTAAACTCTTTTGGGGAATTGAGGAGAAAATTCACCTATGTTTTTAAAATGAGAGTTTTTAACTGCAACAATTCCCTTGTGCAATCCATTTTTAATTGTGTTTTCTTAAACTCGAGACTACGACAGCAGTGGCAAAGCATTTTATATGTGTAATGTACACTTTCTCTTTTTTTTTTTTAAATCTTATGTCACTGTGGTCTTTTTATATGTATATTTGTATGTATTATTTGCTTTTTTATATGTATAATGTATATGGACTGAAATGTCTGAAATAAAACCTATCTATCTATCTATCTATCTATCTATCTATTCCATTATGTAAAGCTGGGGACAAACATTATTTCACCAATTATAAACCTGTATCTCTACTTTGCCAGTTCTCTAAAATATTGGAATAACTGTTCATTGGAAGATTAGATAACTTAATTGAAAAGCTCCATTTGCTGACACACAGTCAATACAGTTTCAGTGCAAATGGATCAACAGCAATGGCATTAATGGAGCTAAGAGAAGAAATTACTAATTGTATTGATCACTAGAAGGAGGCAATATGTCATCAAGACAGGTGTGTTCTGAAGAGAAATGGGTTTCGTGAGGGTAGTGTGATGGTCTGTGCTGCCATTAATGTGAGATTTCGGAGTGAACTTGTTGTGATTCGTGGAGGTATAACGGCACAGCGATATATGGATGAGATTTTAAGACCAGTTCTCCAACCACTATTGAACAACTATGGACAACAACGATTGCCATTCACGTTTCAACTCAACAACGCCCGTCCCCATACTTCACGCCTCATAAGAGACTTAATCTAACAAGCAGGGATCGATGTTCACCATTAGCCATTCATTTCACCTGATCTTAACCCCATTGAACACGTGGGATGAACTGGGTCTTCGTGTGCGCCAGCGTCAACGTCAACCATGCAACGTCGCCGAGTTGACGGCAGCATTACAGGAGGAGCGGAGGAACATTCCTCAAGCAACTGTTCGACGTTCGTGCGAATTGATGCCTCACCGTTTAGGCGCACAAGGGCAAGCACAGGGAGGACACTGACAGTTTGTGGAGGGTCTGTGCATTCACAATGGCATATCGGAAACATTTGATGAGATAATGTGATGAAACTTTACAGTGTAATGAACAATGAAATTCTTTTTCTATTTGTATTAAAATTGATTGAAAAACATTGGTTGTTTCCTCTTTTTGGTTATTAAATACGAGTGTTGTGTTTTCTCTGTGTGTCAGTATACAATCTGCTGCTCCCTCTTGTTATATACACACTGCTGTTCTTTCCTGTAATATACACACCGCTGCTCTCTCCTGTTATGTATAAACTGCTGCTCTCTCCTTTTATATACACACTGCTGCCCTCATTTGCTGTATACACACTACTGCTCTGTCCTGTTATATGCACACTGCTGTTTTCTCCTCTAATATACACACAGCAGGTCTCTCCTGATATATACACACTGCTGCCATCTGCTGATATATCCACACTGCTGCTCCCAAACTTTTTTTTTTTCATTATGGTTTATGATCTCCAAAATTTTGGATGCTAACGTGAACTGATTACTAATTTATTATTTTCAACTTCTTTTATTTTTTCCTTTTATCCATTGTGGTTACTTACAGAGGTAAAATCAATTAAAAAAGCACAATGTACTGTTGATAAAAGCAGTACTACACCATCAGTAAAACTTGTCCAAACCTTGAACTTGTAGTGAATCTTTCATATGTGAAAACTGAATTAGGAGATATTAGCTTGCTGGAATTGCAGAGTTTTTTCTTAGTTTTACTTTTGTTTTTCTTCCTTTCAGCTGGTGGATGCTTTTTCTGTGGCTGTAGTGGGACCCCAAGTTCAGCTTCTCCTGGGAAGCAACTGGAATATTCCACAATGAAGGATGATGACAATAGCCTGACTGAAATGAAAAATATACTCAAACAACTGTGAGTAATGCATTAACACAAAAGCTTGCCTGCTTCATCAAAGGTATTTGGTCAAGTTAGCTGAGAGTGAACAGGGCTTGTAATGCAGATGTTGTACAGATCCTAACTGGGCTGCTGCTTTTGACCTATTGAGCAAGGTTCACTAATGATGGCAGTATGTGTCCAGAAGTATAAAGTACTGCAAGCTCATGGGGATAAATTGTGTTTAACCTTGTTCTTATTTTCGTTTGTCCCACAGAAGGAGAGAGCACGGCCTGCTTTTGGATGTGATGTTGGTCCTTTACAAGCGGGGATGGTTTGCCCAGGACGCCATTCCGTATGTCAGGAGAACCCTGAGGAAATGTGGACTGAGGCTAAAGGACATGGATTACTGAGTCACTGAGCATGTGCGGCATTCTCAAGGACACGGGGCTCATTCCAATCGCTAGAGCCAGGAACATGTAGACAGAATCTTTTACTTCAGTCCTCTGTCTTTGACAGAATAATTTTCAGCATGGGGACCTCATAAATGAATGACCCGAGGATCTGCCTTTTTCCTCAGCCTGACTTCTAAGTGTAGTTGCTCCAAACCAATTACATTACATTACATTTATTTTTGCTGATACTTGTATTTAAAGTGATGAACAGTGAGTGTGTAGAATAAGGTCACTAAAACAGACAAATCAGCAAAGGTGCAATTTTTCATCAATCAGCTTAGTCTCAAACAACTTAAGAGCCACTCCATGAGAGATTTACATTCGGTGCGCAGTTGACCCCCCTGGAATTGTATGAAACTTGGCATATAGGTAGATATGGATGTCTCACAGGAAAAGCTGAATTTTTAGGTCTGTATTTCACTTTGCCTACCGATAGCGCCACCTGGAAGCCACTTAAGTGCCTCAGTTTTGCTGTTGACACCACATTTTACATCAACTATCATGACTTAAGGGTACACAGTACCAAATATGTTATACTTCTATCATGACCTGTGACGCTTCAAGTCCGGTTAGACTTCAGCACATCAGCGCCAAGCTGGGTAACTACGTTATCAAGCCAGAATTATTTGAGAAATAAGAATAAAAATTGAAAATGGGAATGGGAATAAAATAATATCCCAGACATATACCGAACTAGAATGTTTATTATGTGTTTACACACAACAAGACTATCATTTTTAGTGAAAAGTACCTTGGTATCTTGCTGTGTTTGTGCAATGGACGGCCAGAAAGATGGTCGAAATTCATTTTTGGTGCATATTTGCGGTATGTTTTCTCTGTAACACTGTGGTGGTAAATACTGTTTGTTGTGCTTTTGGGACTCTATTTTCAGGAATGCCAAGCATTTCTTTGGTAGTATCCACGCTTTCAAGCTAGACGGAGCCAAAGTTGGAGGAAAACTCAAAATGGTCCATTTCATAGCAGATTGTGCCTATGTTTAGGTGGCATCATTTTGTTTACCCAGCAAGATTGAGATCTGAAATTCTCTGGATACATAGTGCCTTTGGGGTACATTACAGCATTCATAAAATCTCAGTGGTAGTCTTTTCAGCGTAGATAATTTTAAACATCAAAAGTCGGAAAAATTCGCCTCCAGGGGGCACTGTACGCTGGATGCAAGTACTGGCCATCTCCAGCGAAGTACCAAAGAAATTGTTTTTGAATTGTGATGCATACAGCTAGTTTTCTCTGAAAATGAGGAGTTTAGCTTGGTACTATGCTGGGTGGATAGCTATCTTACCAAAGGTGGTGCTCTAAAGAACTAATGTTCTTCCGACCTAACATTCCATATTCCCAGACATATACCAAAGTTCTGTCTTTTTGACATATATAAAGTACATCCACAGTTATACATAGAATTTGTAATCTCTTTGGTATAAAGCTGGGTTGGTTGTAAATTGGAAAAGAATGTTGGTGGTGATTGTAGCATTGTGTCAACATGCAAGACTTTTACCAGTAGTCAGTGCAGTGTACAGTTTTGTAGTGTTGGTGAGTTTCAGAAAATAACAAATTCTCTGCATTTTTGCATTACCGTCAGAATCGGAGAGCAGGCTTCAGTGTTAATTCTTGGATTTCCCTAGGGTATGGTGCTTGGGTATGAAAAAGGGCACAGCAGTCGAGTCTAGCGAGTGGTAGTCCTGATAAAGGGCACAGAGGTCCTAGCAAGCAAGCAGCACCCTGCCAAGAAAAGGGCAGTTCATTTGTAGTGGTAACTTGCATGCCTTCATTCCAAACACCTGCTCATGATGCCTAGCCTATGGGATGCCCGCTGGTTGGGAGGGCGGGGTTTCTTTTACAGACTTCCCATTTCTGTGCATACCAAGCCATGGGTGTTGACACAACTATTGCGCCATATAGGCTGCAGCCCGCTATTTAATTCAGAGACAGACAAGCTCACTATCAATGGCTTGCAAGCAGCCCTGTAGAGACCCAGGATGCAGTGTAGTAGGGCTTGCCTCGAGCTCGACTGGCTCCGTGGGTGACATCGACCCGGATCCAACGAAGAAGGCCATGGATGGCTGCTCAAGGCCAAGGCCAAGGAGCACCTCTGGTGCGCACAATTGAATTCCAAAAACAGATTGACGGATAGAGCTAGTCACATGCTGTGTTGACCTCATTTCGCTTTGGATAACATGAAAAGTATAAAACAGTTTTAACTTTTGTACTAGACATTGTCTTCATGTACACGGTTGTGTGACAAAGATTTTTTTTTAGAGTTCAAATTATGAACTTTTATGTGAGTGTGCGTATACTGGTGACGCATGCCTGCGTACTTACAGTGGTACGCTTTTTACATTAGTTCTTTTATTGGCATTTGAAAACTTTGGACTGGTCATGTTTTATAACGTGCTGTATGTTTCTGACTGCGCTGTACACGTACTTGGTAATAGCCCATGTATTGTGCGTTTGATAATGCTCACAGTCACCACCAGTTTACAACCAAACAAGCTTTATACCAAAGAGATTACAAATTTTATGTATAACTGTATGTGCTTCATATATTTCAAAAGACAGAACTTCGGTATATGTCTGGGAATATGATACATAAGGTCGGTAGAACATTAGCTCTTTAGAGCGCCACCTTTAGTCAGAAAGCTATGTACGCAGCATAGTACCAAACCAAGCTCTTCACTTTCTGAGAAAACTAGCTGAGTATAACACAATTTAAAAAAAATTTCTTTGGTACATTGCTGGGGATGGCCAGTACTTGCATCCAGCCAACAGTGCCCCCTGGAGGCAAATTTTTCTGACTTTTGACGTTTTAAATCATCTACACTGAAAATACTACCATTGAGGTTTTACGAATGCTGTAATGTACCCCAAAGGGACTATGTATCCACAGAATTTAGGATCTCTATCTTGCTGGGTAAATAAAATAATGTCGCCTAAACATAGGCACAATCTGCTATGAAATGGTCCATTTTGAGTTTTCCTCCAACTTTGGCTCCGTCTAGCTTAAAAGTGTAGATACTACCAAAGAAATTCTTGATATTCCTGAAAACAGAGCTCCAAAAGCACAACAAACAGTATTTATCATCATGGAACATATCTGGGTTACTGAGAAAATATACCGCAAACATGCACCAAAATCAATTTGACTATCTTTCCGGCCATCCATTGCACTAACCCAGCAAGATACCAAGGGAATATTAACTGAACATGATAGTTTTGTTGTGAGTAAATACATAATAAAGCATTCTTGATTGGTATATGTCTGGGATATTATTTTATTCCCATTCCCATTTTCACTTTTTATTGTGATTTCTCAAATAATTCCAGCTCAATAACGTAGTTATCCAGTTTGGCGCTGATGTGGTACTGATGTCTATCCAGACTTGAAGTGTCACAGGTCATGATAAAAGTATAACACATCTGGTACTGTGCACCCTTAAGTCATAATAACTGATGTAACATATGATTTCAAAAGCAAAACTGAGCCACTTTAGTGGCCTCCAGGTGGCGCTACCGGCAGACTTCTTGAGATACGGACCTAAAAATTTGGCTTTTTCTGTGAGACTACCATATCTACCAATCTGCCAAGTTTCATTCAATTCCAGGGGGGTCAACTCCTCAACTTCTTCAAAAAGTGCCATTTTCTCACGGAATGGCTCTTAAACGTATACTGGACTGTAGCTGAAAAGGACAGGTTAGTAAACAAGCTGAAAATTTCAGCACGAAACACGTTACAAAGAACAAGGAAAGACTTGAATTTTTCTTGGCAAGGTCAGGTACCGTCGAAACAGTTGAGTCTTAAGATCACGACGGAAGATCTGCAGTGCGGGACCAGTTCGTTGAGACATGGAGCGGACATTTGACCACTGGGAGGTTATTTTGGAGAAGCTTAATCGTCTGGATGAGCAGTTGTCATTCCAATCGAAAGTGAACGTCCCATTGCAGCAGAACGGAGTGGCTGGGCTCGTTTGTAAGGAGTGATTACCTCTTTAGGTATTTTAATATTGATTTCAGCCATTGCACACCCATTTCCATAATGGTTTTTCTGGAACTTAAAAAAATGAAATAAGTCTTTTCATATGTTGCATTAATGCCTGATCATACATTGTTAGTAGCATATGCTACATTTAAAGGGTTGAAAGATCTGTTTGCATTCTGTGCTCTTCTTGACGTCAAGAGGGAAAGAATTAGCAAAAAATTGCTACTCCGCTTTTGGCCCTCAGTGTTTATCTTGCTCAGATAGGTTCAGCACGAGTTCAACTCGTGGCTAAAGCTGGAAGCAAATTAGTCTAATGCTCGGTGGAATCGGTGGAAGAACACGTCTCCCAGCGGTGGACATCTGTAAGTAAGTGCGGCTAAGATTTTTTTGGCCAAAACGTTTCGACTAAAGCTATGGTATTAGAGCTTTTAGCCCAGATGGGCTTAAATTTACAGCAACACGCAAATTGCAACCGGGCCATAATCATTTAGATGCAACTGTCATCCGTCGATGGGTATCTGGCCACAGGATTATTCAAAAGAGACAATGGTCGCTTAAAATTGGCCAGGAAGTGCACCTCCCAGCAAGACAATGATCTAAAGCACATCTCAAGATTTTAACTTGATAAATGCAGCATGTTATCAGAAAATACTGGCAGACAATTTGCATTCTTCAGCACAAAAGCTGCACATGGGACGCACTTAGACTTTCCAGCATGACAATGATCCAGAGCACAAGGCCAAGTTGACCCTCCAGTGGTTACAGAAGAGAAAGGTGAAAGTTCTGGAGTGGCCATCACAGTCACCTGACCTCAATATCATCGAGCCGCTTTGGGGAGATCTCAAACGCGCAGTTCATGCAAGACGACTAAAGAATTTGCAGGAGCTGGAGGCATTTTGCAGGGAAGACTGGGCAGCTATACCACCTGAGAGAAATAGGTGCCTCATTGATAACTATCACAAAAGACTGCACGCTGTTATTGATGATAAACAAGGCAATACACAGTATCAGGAACTAAGGGTATGCACACTTTTAAACAGGGTTCATTTCATTTTCTTCCCTTTTTGCCATGTTTTACTTGATGTTTGTGCCATTCTACATGACCTACAGTTGGATATGAATCCAAAAAGAAATGTTTTGCCTGGCCATTCATGTTTCCTTTAAAAAATGTTACCTACAAACCCCAAGTCCAGTGAAGTGGGGAAGTTGTGTAAAACGTGAATAAAAACAATGCAATGTTTTGCAAATGTCATAAACCCTCGTTTTATTCACAATAGAACAAAGACAACATATCTGATGTTGAAAGTGAGACATTTTACCATTTCGTGAAAAATATTAGCTCATTTTGAATTTGATGGCAGCAACACATTTCAAAAAAGTTGGGACAGGGGCAACAAAAGGCTGGAAATGTAAAAGGTACTAATAAAAAACAGCTGGAGGAGCATTTCACAGTTAAGTAGGTTAATTGGCAATAGGTCAGTAACATGACCGAAGAGCATTTTAGAGAGGAAGAGGATCTCAGAAGTAAAGATGGGCAAAGGCTCACCAATCTGTGCAAAACTGAGTCTAAAAACTGAACAATTTCAGAAAAATGTTCCTCAATGTAAAATTGCAAAGATTTTGAATATCCCACCATCTACAGTACATAATATCATCAAAAGATTCAGAGAATCTGGAGAAATCTCTGTGTGCAAGGGACAAGGCCGAAGATCAATATTGGATGTTTGTGATCTTTGGGCCCTCAGGCGGCACTGAATTTGAAACGGGCATAATTCTGCACTGGAATTCACTGCAAGGGCTCAGGAACACTTCCAGAAATCATTGTCTGTGAACACAGTTCACCGTGAAATCCACAAATGCAAGTTTAAGTTGTATTATGCAAAGAAGAAGCCATATGTGAACACGATCCAGAAATGCCGTCGCCTTCTCTGGGCCAAAGCTCATTTAAAATGGACTGAGGCAAAATGGAAAACTGTTCTGTGTTCAGATGAATCAAACTTTGAAATTCTTTTTGGAAACCACGGATGCTGTGTCATGCGGGTAAAAAGGAGAGGGACCAACCAGCGTGTTATCAGCGCTCAGTTCAAAAGCTTGCACCTCTGATATGGGGTTGCATTAGTGCCTAAGGCATGGGCAGCTTACACATTTGGATAGACATTATTAATGCTGAAAAGCATATAGAGGTTTTACAACGACATCTCTTTCAGGGAAGGCCTTGCATATTTCAGCAAGACAATGCTAACCCACATACTGCATCCATCACAACAGCATGGCTTCGCTGTAGAAGAGTCCGGGTGCTGAAATGGTCTGCCTGCAGTCCAGACCTTTCACCAATAGAAAACATTTGGCGCATCATAAAAGGAAAAATCTGGCTAAGAAGACCCAAGACTGTTGAGCTGCTAGAATCCTACATCAGACAAGAGTGGGACAACATCCCTCTTCCAAAACTCCAGCAATTGGTCTCCTCACTTCCCAGACATTTACAGACTGTTGTTAAAAGAAGAGGGGATGCTACCCAATGGTAAACCTGGCCCTCTCCCAACTTTTTTGAGATGTTGCTGCCATCAAATTCAAAATGAGCCAATATTTTTCATGAAATGGTAAAATGTCTCACTTTCAACATCTTATATGTTGTCTATGTTCTATTGCTAATAAAATGTCGGTTTAATACATTTGCAAATCATTGCATACTGTTTTTATTCACGTTTTACACAACGTCCCAACTTCATTGGATATTGGAGTTCGTATTTTACAAATTCAGCCAGGGTGTGCAAACTGTAGCGAAACTATATATTGAATCCGTGAAAGTTAAATTTTGTAAACACTTCCTGAAAGTTAGAAAGTCAGACATTATGGTTTTGGGCGAATGTGGCAGATCACCCCCATAAAGTGTATAAATGAATCGTTCTGTGAAATATTCGTGTCTTTTGTCTTATGCTTCTCTGAAAATGGAGAACCCAAACAGAGCTACTTGATGCTTAAATCCCTTGATGAATCTGGATGTGTCACATGGGGAACAAGGTTTATGAAAATTCTTTTTCAGCATGGTTTTGGTCATGTTTGGATTAGTCAGGAAATTAGCAATATCAAATTGTTCATGTACTTATTGAATCAGAGATTGGGTTGCAACCTACGCCAGACTTGACAAGCATCTTTTTCATTTATCACCCAGTTGTAATTACTATACGCATTTCAAATCTCTCTTGAATATTGAATGGTATCTTTAAAATGACCTGTTTTTATGAGATATGTCTTAACTAGATTCAGCTGTAGAATGTCATGGTTTGTGAGGTGTGCGTGTTGTTTGGACTTTTCTTTGCGGCTCGCATCCCGGGACGATATTGAATTCCTTGGATATCGGATTCTTTACCCAGCTGGCTGATTGAGCTGGGGCGGCGCCTTCCCGGACTCTATATAAGCAGGAAGTCCAGCACGCCTCCTTCGCTAGAGTGTCTGTGTTTAGCTTCGCATTTTAGCCGAAGATATCTGTAGTAGGTTTGGCATGACTTTCTATCTACTAATTATTGGAGTTTCTTCTCCCTTTTTTCTATCTTGCTTTACTTCCGTGTATCGTCCTTTGGAAGAGCGAGTACTTTCTTTGGTCAATATTATTCTCTGTGTTTGTACTGTGTCTGTGCTACTCTCTTTCTCTCTGTCATTGCGCTTGGCCTCCGTTTTCTACCGGCCATTACACAGTAGGGATCAATATTTTTCCCGAAAATGAAACATTTTCTATCCCGGGAAAAGAAGCACATTTTCCCGGGAATCCCGGGAAATTAACTTGTTTTTAAGGTATAATTTTGGCTACTGTTATATAACATTGGTCATAGTTCAGGAAACACCATACTTAACAAAGAGACATGTGGGTCCCAAACATGACTGATTTAATGTATTATCTAGTGGTACATATAATTATTGAGGAATTTCAACATTAATCAATATTATAACAATATGAACTGCACAAGCTGCATGCAGCTTGACATTCGCTCCAGATGAGAGGGAGAAAACGCCTGCGATCTGTCGCTGTCTGACTGAACAGCATCATGGAAATTATATTATTTTACAATTCTTCATATTATAAACTAACGAAATTCGTTAGGCAAGTAGTTTGGTGCTTTCATAGTCATGGTTTTAAGCTCAGATAGATTCCATAACCTGCTCGCATTCAGACGAGTTATAAAACGCATCCACTCACTGGGTGTGAGGTTTCAGATGGATTGAGGAGATTTTTCTTTATTCAATGAGAGCCCCATTTCACCAAAGCCCGCTGCATCTCTGTCTGAAGTGTTTTGCATAAAGTATGAATCCAGTGTTCTTGTAGTTTTGAGCTTTCACCTGGAGTTTTGTCTGAGATTTTAAATGTTGCAGTGAGCCGACTGTTGAACCTCAGTCTTGCGCGTATGATCCCTCCCTCAGACAGCGCAGCGCGTCCTCATTATTAAATACTTTGAAGTAGGCTATTATGAGGTCAAAAATCGTGTTGTGTTAGTCCAATTCAGATTATAGAGCCATAAGTTACTTAACTAACTGCGTTAATGGTCAGAAGTGTTTGAATTCAGGGCGTTTTGTGATTGTTAATCAATTAATTAAGGCCGATGTTATTCGCACTTATCCGTGTGGCCAATGCTGAATTTTTTTCTTGGCCACACTTACTCACTTCGCCAGTTGATGACCATTCTAGTTTTTAGAACGTACCGCTTAAAATAAGTTTGGCCAAGAAAAAAAATTTGTCTTTGGACACACTTAAAATAAGTGTGGGCATTGGAGCAATGTGCATCTTCGCCACACTTATAAGTGCATCCAATGAGAATTTCGATCAATTTTTGTGCTTGGACGCACTTAAGTGCAAATAGTCAGTTTGATTAAGTATTCTCTATCCCTGCACGCATACACACACACAGCTGTTCTGCCTGCGCACACACACAACTGTTGAATATGTTTTAAGAAAGTAAAATAGGCCTACATATTTTCTAAATATATTCCATTATCTTATAAATATTTAATGTTTTTTCCCGGTTTCCCGTTTTTCTATTTCCCGGGAAACGGGAAATGGTTTGGAGGTCAAATCCCGGGAATCCCGTTTCCCAGGATTAAACCCTATTACACAGAAACTTTGGCTTGGCTGTGCACAGTGGAAGTTATGTAAATGCCCCATATAGTGCAAGATATTGTCCTTTTTGCCAAGAACGTGGTTTGCTATTTTTAGAGGATGAATGGCATGTGCTGTGTGCCAAGTATTTTTTAGTTGCTTGACACTGAAACGGTTTTATTAACTTAGTGTAATATCGGAGTCAATTGTAATGGCGGGCTGTTTCTCAGTTTTCTGCACAAAAGGTGCGGGGAACAATTGGGCGATTCAACATACAGTTAGCTATCAAGTTGACGGGCCAAATTGGATGCTCGGAACTTCAATACAATAAAAACAAAAATCACTGAGCGATGAATTTCGCATGTCTCTTTATTGTAGCAGCACGATGCTTGCAGCAGGATGTGTCTTTTTCTTTTCCCAGCTCAGTACACCACCGCGATTCATCCTCAAAATCGCAGTGTGGCACGCCGACTGGAGACTGATATGTTTTATGGCTACTATTATATATAGCTATTATGGTAAAGTAAAAGTATGGGCACTGGTGCACAAATACTGTATTTAAACTGTCCTTTTATTCCACAGTCATGAAGACAGCAATGAAAGTACATATGTAGCGCAGGAGGGTAGGAGCTTATGAACCTAAAAACCGAGTAAACTGCAAAATGGACGGGCCTGCAACGAGGCAGGGACAATTTCATTGGTCAACACAAAACCTGGCATTCTGTTGGTTGCTGAATTCTGATGGAAATCCAAAAAGAATCCAAGCGCGAGCAGAAATGTTCCAAGCACACAGAGGGAATTTTTAGCGCTAGAAGAAAAGGCTGAAGTTTGCACGCAAAAAAATCAGTCCATGTAACAGCAGATCCAAGTGCAAGCTGGGGCTAATTGAATGCGAGAGCAGAATTTTGGGGTAAAACTTAGCAAAGTCTACACATGAAATCAATATTTCTGCTCTCAAGTCGAAATACCAAGCTCTTCAGTGAAAATAGTAAGTTCATACAAATTTGGCTTGTGGAAAGTCCAATTTTTACTTCAGTGACAATGGGGCAAAAGAGCCAGTTATAACTAGTGCGTACGTTCAGTTCTCCCATAGGAATGAATACACACTCAGGACCTGCCTCTACACTCATGCGGGGTCAGAGCACTCACTTGAGGCAAATAGGGCTGCCGTGTCTTGTTCCTTTACCGTCTTTGGCAAGGGTCCCATCTGCACATTATCCGTTGGTTAAAACTTAGAGGCTCAGCGGCCAATAGCAATTCCCTTTAAAACACAGTTGTTCTCCTGCAGGGAAAAACAACCCCACACTTCTGTAAAGTCACGTGGTTTCTGGGAAAAGAAGCTGCAAGTGCGAACACTTTTCAGCAGTGATGAGTGAAAGAAGACATTCAGAGCTGTGCGGGTAAAAAAGCAGCCATGAATCGTCAGGCTGATCCATACACAGATACAAATTCATCAACAGCTAATGCAAGAAGGCAGATTTGTGTTTAAGCATCAATATCTGAGCACATTTATTTTATTGAAGTGTACAACCCCATTCAAAAAGAGCAGAGACATTGTTTAAAATTTAATTTAAAAATAGTACAAAGACAACTTATTGTAACGGTTCGTCCGTCGTATGTGAGCAACTGCACGGCGGACAGGAAATGGAGGACTGGACTCAAGTGCAGAAGTGGACTTAGTTGTAATTTTAATAACAAGACTTGAAGTACAAAACAGAAAAAGAAACTGTGGTTCCTCAGTTGCACACTCAAGTAATAATATAATACAAATATAAAAGCAAATAGGAAGCGATGTTCCTTGTAAGAATTAAGTCTAGTGCTAATAATACAATATACAGCACAGATACGAGGTTTTAGTAAATAGTTCGGGAATACGGAAAATAAGCCTATACAAGACTACAAGGTCACACAGGCATGAGGTTACACAGACTGCACAAAGATGCTGGGAGACGCTCAACATTAAATAGCCACTGCTACCACTCAGTGGAAACAGGGAACAGCTGCAGGTGATAATTGAATAATGACAAAATTATTACTGCATAATTGGTAGAGTGCGCTCCGGGATTCAGTAGACTGGTGAGCTGGACGGCTGTCCTTACACTTATCAAATCTTAAAACTGAGAAATGTAATATTATTTGAAAATATCGGCTCATTTTGAATTTGATGCAACATGTTTAAAAAAAGTGGGGACAGGGGCAACAAAAGACTGTAAAAGTTGTATGATATTAAAAAATACACCTGGCAGAGCATCTCACAATTAATGAAGTTAATTGGCAACAGGTCAGTAAAATGATTAGGAATAAAAGTCAGTAACACTTAAAATAAGGGGACATATCATATGCTTAAATAATATGCTAAAATACAATTATGAATGATTTTGTAACCTTTAACTAATTCATAACTATACTTGAAATCAAGAATGAGAGGCTGAGCTAATGCGTTATCCTGAAATGCTTTGAACTTTTATGCAAGAGGATTCCAGCAAATTTGACTGCAAAAATAATTAATGTATGAAGGAGCAGTGAATTAAAATCCCGTAAATGATGATATGTATATTAAGTGAAAACCAATAGCAGAAATTCAAATTTACTTCATTACTTATATATGATGAGATACAGGAATTCATAATACATCCCTCATTAAATCATGTATTAAATCATCATGAGTCATGCATTAGTTCAGCTTTACTGAAGCATTTTAGTTGTTCCCTTATTATAAACTGTGCTGAGGGTTTCACCACTCTGAAAGACTGCATGGGAAAATAGTTCAACAATTTACGAATCACATATCTCAACTTAAAATTGCAAAAAAAAGTTGGGGATTTTATTCTCTATGGTACAGTGCATTAGCCTGGTAAAACCAGACTCTGCCACTTCGCTGTGCTTCGTACACAGAGTCTAGCCAGTTGTCATTGACAAGTGTTTACTTCCTGGTGGGTGGGCGCTTGTCTGAAGTTTAAAATCATTGGTGTACCCATAAACTAATCACTAACGTTTGGCGATGACGTATGTTATGCGCCGGCTCAGCCGCCTAGCACATCTGCTGTAAACACAGTCCTTCATACCTGGAATGCAGCGAACACAAACTGATCAGTACATTAAAGTTAATACTGTACCCATACATATGCCCATCTACCAAATTTTAGCCTTCACTCATTCACTTAAAAGTACCAAAGGTGCTCTTTCTGTTCTCCTTACAAGAAACAAACTTGAGCTATCGTTTTTCCTGCAGATACTGCTGCTGTTAAAAAAAAAAAAAAAATGTAAGAGACCCGAAACCAACGGCAGAATCGACAAGAATAACGCATTATTTACATCAGGACGAAATCTGCGTTGACCTGAAAACTGAACCATTAACCATACTTGCGCTAACATCATACCGAGCTCACTATCTAACTTTATAGCAACACAGTTTGGCTCTCAGCGTTTGGCTGTCTCAGACAGCCATTTAATTCATGGATAATGACAACATAACACTGAGACAGCAAATAGGTCTTGTGACACGAACAAAAACACGGCTTTTAAAAAGTTCGCTGCAAACTTAAATAGTGTGAAATCCGCGGGCAATGTCACACTAGAAGCTACAAGCTAGCTGAGGTGGTTCGGCTGTCTCTCACAGAGATGAACAGGGTGCCTATTTCATGATGGCTATTAAGTAGATATGATAATCTGTAGGGAGTAGCGCTACAACATCATTTCCATTCAAAAAATTAACCTAACATTCATCTTGTTGTGGCTATAAGTCGCTGATACCCGGAATTTTCTCCACGACAGAGCGAATGGCCTCCCGTGTATCTATGTCCGTGGCCATTGTTGATTTCGGAGACTACAATTTCAAACTCGGCGCAGCTGCTACATTATGGCTCTCGGCCACGCCTTCTGTTCGTTGGTTGGTCCGGCGGAGTTTCTGCCAAGGTAAACGAGGCAGAGCTCCGAGTGACCAAACTGAGTACCATAGACTGTGTAAAAAGATGGACGCAGCGCCCTGGTCTGAAAAATGAAGTCCATGCGGAAGTACTGTAAAATGGCATTCTATTTAATGTCCAGCAGATGGCGACGTCGGTGGTTGCGGACAGAAGTTCAATGCTATAGAAGTCTATGAGAAAATGACCCTACTTCCCCACCTGATTTTTCATTTAAATAATGATTTTTCACATTATTTTATGGTAGCCATACCAAGTTTCAAGTCGCCTTTGTAAATTATGGTCCCAAGTAGACTAGAATAAAGGATAAAGCCAGAATATGCTTTAGGGGCGTGGCTATCCTCTGGTCCTCGTCCGATACAGTCAGATCCACCTCTCTCGTCCCTCCCCGGATCTTGATTCTCGCTCTCGTCCAATAGAAATCACATCTGGTTCCAAAATTACAACATGGCGCAATTCAAATTGCCAAAATCGAGGCTTCCTTTATGGTATGCTGAAACCAATGGGTGACGTCACGGTAGCTTCGTTCATCTTTTTGTACAGTCTATGCTGAGTACTGAAGCGAAATGAAATTAAGCGGAAGTACGAAGGCTGGCGGAGTCAGGCTAACAGTACATGATATCACTTTAAGATTCAGGGAATTCAGAGAAATCTCTGTATGGTAGGGTAAAGGGTAAAAACCAATATTGAGTGGCTGTGATCCTCAGGCAGCTCTGCATTAAAAACAGATATGACTGTTTCCCTTGATTATAATTAATATTTTAGATGCATCTCAAACATAAAAACGGTAAAATGGGTTTTGAACTGTGATAATATATTTAAAATATTTTTCATCGTACATTCAATGCACTAATCAAACATTAAATTATACATCAAACATACACTATTTCAGAATTCAGTACAAATACATTTTGAATGCATTTGCTTTTTTTTTTTTTTTTGTTTAACTTCTACGGACATATGTTTGATGCACAACCCCAATTCCAAAATAGTTGGGACAAAGTGTAAATTGTGAATAAAATCAAAATGCAATGACTTTCAGATCACATGAGCCAATATGTAATTTACAATAGAACATAGACAACATTTCAAATGTTGAAACTGGGACATTTTACATTTTCATCCACAAAATGAGCTTATTTCAAATTTTCTGGCTGCAACAGGTCTCAAAAAAGTTGGGACACAGGCAAAAAAGGGCTGAAAATGCAATTAATATATAAGAGAATCAACTGAAAGAACATTTAGCAAGTAATTAAGTTAACTGGCATCAGGTGTGGAACATGATTGGCTATAAAAGGGATGTCTTAGAGAGGCTGAGTCTCTAAGAAGTAAAGATGGCCAGAGGCTCTCCAACCTGTGAAGGCTTGCGTAAAAAAAACTGTGGAATGCTTTAAAAACAATGTTCCTCAACGGCAAATTGCAAAGGCTTTGAAGGTCTCATCATTGACAGTGCATCTCATCATCGAAAGATTCAGAGAAACTGGAAAAATCCCTGTGTGTAATGGACAAGGCCGAAGACCTTTACTGGTCTTCACTGGACCCCAGAGTGATACAAAAGATATCACATTCTTCTAAGCAAAGCAGAGGGCACTGTGCCATTTTTATCTCCTTGAAAAGTTCTGGATAATTCCTGGCTAGAATATTGTTGCAGCAGCAGGATCATTTCTTGAGATTGGGAGGACTTTATCCCAAGTAAGTTGTATAATTATCACAGACATAAAAATGATTTATTTATTGTCCACGGCCATGTTTAACCATGTAGCCCATGTTTTAACAGTATATAGCCCCCTTTTGATAGCTTACAACTTCTAATTACACGTGTTACATACAAAGTTATACGGTCAGAGTGGTGCTGAATTAGAGCAGTATAGCGCAGGGACCACTGTCCCTTCACAAGTATACCAGGGCTCCTTTGATCACTCTTGGATACTTTGATCTAAGAGAAAGAGCACAAAACATGCAGCCAGCTGCAACGAGAAGATGCTTTCTGTGCCCACGTGAACAAGACCGGAAGAGCCGTGGGGGCGGGGTCTGTCTGTTTGTAAATGACAGCTGGTGTAGGAATTACACTGTGGGAGAGACTGTATGCACGGCCGATGTAGAACTACTATGCCTGTCACTGAGACCCTTCTACTTTCCGAGAGAGTTTGGGAATGTTTTAATATGTGCTGTGTATGTTCCCCCCAGCGGAATATGTTTAATATGTGCTGTGTATGTTCCCCCCAGCGGAATATGTTTAATATGTGCTGTGTATGTTCCCCCCAGCGGAATATGTTTAATATGTGCTGTGTATGTTCCCCCCAGCGGAATATGTTTAATATGTGCTGTGTATGTTCCCCCCACCGGAATATGTTTAATATGTGCTGTGTATGTTCCCCCCAGCGGAAACGCGGCTGGAGCTGCTACCCAAATAGCAGACTGTGTTCACCAACAACTACAACGCACACCCGGAGCCCCGATTGTGATTCTTGGGTATTTTAACCATTGCAAGCTGGAGCTATCTCTCCCTGGATTCGAACAGTATGTGACAAGTGACACAAGATACAATAGAGTTTTAGATAAATGTCATGGAAACATAAAAAACACATACACTGCAAAACCACTGCCCCCACTGTCAAACTCTGACCATAATACTGTCCAGTTAATTCCAATTTATAAGGCTGTTTTTAAAAGGAATAAGCCACAGACTAAGACAGTGACAGTGTGGGATAGGGACAGTATAGAGACACTCAAAGGATCCTTCCTCTGCACAGACTGGGACATATTTTCTAATTTGGAGATTGATGAGGCCACTGAAGTAATAACAGACTACATACATTTTTGTGCAGACAATGTGGTCACTAAAAAGGACATTACAGTGTACTCTAACAATAAGCCTTACATAACTAAGAGTATAAAGGAATGTATTAACAGGAAAAAGCTGGCTTTTAAAAATAATGGCAGAGCAGGACTGAAAATGGTGCAAAGAGAACTCAATCAGAGGCTGAAGGAAGCCAGAAAGCATCACAAGGACACAATAGAGCACACTTTAATGTCAATGAATTCAAAAAAGCTGTGGGACTCTATGAAAGCCATAACAAATATGAATACCACTAAGAAGCGCTTCAGTACTGATAATGAGCTGGGGAAAGCAAATGAACTGAATGATTTTTTTCTTAGGTTTGAAAACCATGATTTTACTGAGGAATTTAATAATGTAATGGGAACTGTTTTAACTGATGCTAGCTGCAGGATTGTAATTGACCCACAAAGGATTCAGTCCATCTTTAAACAAGTGTGCACTAAAAAATCCACTGGCCCTGATGGCATTTCTGCACTGCTCTTGAAGGCATGTGCAGAAGAGCTTACTCCAGTTTGGTGCCCCATCTTCCAGCGGTCTGTGGATTCCCACACTGTTCCAGCCCTCTGGAAAAAATCCACCATAGTTCCCATAGCTAAGAAACAGTGTCCAGCTGAAAACAATGATTTTAGACCTGTGGCCCTGACTTCAACTGTAATGAAAAGTTTTGAGAAATACATGTTGTCTATGCTTAAGGCAGAGGTTAATTTGGCACTTGACCCATACCAGTTTGCTTATAGACAGGGGAGAGGTACTGATGATGCCATCAACAGCATCACCCACTTCACTGTCAAGCACTTGGAATGCCCAAAAGCATATGCACGGATTTTATTTATTGATTTTAGTTCAGCTTTTAACACACTCCAACCCCATTTCCTCATCTCAAAACTGAGGCAGATGAGTGTTAACCCTTTTTTAATCAAGTGATATTTTTCCTTTTTAACCAAATCAAAGTCAGCAGGTAAGAATCAATAACACCCTCTCAGAGTGTAAATCAATCAGCCCCCACAGGGTTGTGTCAGCTCCCCGGTCCTTTTTACACTTCACACAAATGATTGCACAAGCAGTCACCCTGGGAACCTTGTTTCTAAATTTTCTGATGATACCGCCATCCTCAGCCTACTGCACAAAGATTCTAGCTCATCAGCCTATTTTTCTGAAATAGAGCACTTTGTGCAATGGTGTGATGCTCACCATCTCATCTTGAACGTTCAAAAAACTAAAGAGATGGTCTTAGACCCGAGATCAGTAGGGGACCAGAGTCCTGTTGTGATACATGACTCACCCATTGAGCAGGTCAGCTCATATAAGTATCTCGGGGTTCATTTAGATAACTCTTTTAGTTGAAATGTCTATGTGGAAAATCTGTGTTCCAGTTTACAGCAAAGACTGTATTTCTTCGCAGACTGAGACTGTATGGTGTGGACAAAAGCATCATGTTTTTATTTTACCAGGCGGTACTGGAGAGCTTGGTCCGATATGGGATGTCAGCTTGGTATGGCAACCTTACTATAAAGCTGAAAACCAAACTGACTCGTTTGGTGCACGACCATGAAGGTGATGGGAAAAAGTGACTATCAGACCTTGCAGTCCTTTTTTTGAACAATCTGTTCTTAGAGCAAGCCCAGAGGACAGCGACTGAGCCATCCCATATCCTTCATTTAGAATCTGAGCTCCTACCCTCGGGCAGGCGATATAGAGTCTCCAAATGCAAACTCAACGCTTTAAAATTCGTTTGTTCCAACTTCCATCAAACTCCTGAACAATGCTGCTTGAGGCTGAAGATTGTGCAATAATTTTTATAGTGTTTTTATTATGGTGATCTTTTAGCATGTGTTTTTTTTTAGCGTTTTTTTATTATGTGATCTTTTTGCATGTGTTGTTTCTATTGCTGTATGTATGTGTTGTGTGTAATGTTATGGGATATGTGCAATACTGCTATGTAATTGTTGTTGAGATGGTATGCCTGGTGATGTATTGTTTGTTGTCATTGTGGCTGTCGAGGCATTTATGGCACAGTTGCTGAGTCCAAGACAAATTTCCCTAAGTGGGACAAAAAAGTATATTGTATTGTATTGGATTGTATTGTAAGACAAGAACCTGTTGCATTGATTGCAGAAACCGTGTGTGTTAGGAGCATTGCACAGATAGTGTTTTGTGTGGTCAGTGCCTCGGAACTGTCGAGAGAGTGAGAGTAAACTCTAAAGTAATTTCTGAGATTAAGTTTTAGTGCTGGGACACTTTGGCAGAAGCTGTTGTAACGTAGAACTTGCGAGGTCCAATGGACCCCAGAGATATTATATCATATTTGCTGCTGAGAAATGAAGGCATTATGGAAGGCAGTACTAGACTGACATTTATTAGCATGCTATGCAGTAGTTCTTAGTAGTTGAGCTGCAAATTTTCAAAGAAATTGTAATCTCTGGCTATAATGCCATTTTGTTGAATTTTTAGTTGGCCACTATATGTGGCATTAGAAATCTGATAGTAGAATGCCATTTTTAGCTAATGCACAGTTAAACTCTGAAAATAAACAGGTACTTTAAGCTGTATGAATTGTTTACTTTAAGCTAAAATAATGAAAGTTACCTCTGGGTCCATTGGACCCCAAAAGACCGTTAATGTACGTTTTTTTGAAGGTCCTGAATAGGGTTAACATCTGATATGTTGTCTATGCTCTATTGTGAATAAAATGTGGGTTTATGAGATTTGCAAAT
Source organism: Gymnothorax javanicus (assembly GCA_029692085.1). NCBI lineage: Eukaryota > Metazoa > Chordata > Actinopteri > Anguilliformes > Muraenidae > Gymnothorax > Gymnothorax javanicus. The sequence continues at coordinate 16,678 of JAFJMP010000104.1, read as the reverse complement.
CATTGTCTTCTGTTTTTATTCAAATTTTACACAATGTCCCAACTTCATTGGAATTGGGGTTTGTATATTTCATTATTTGTTTACTTATTTTCATCTGAATGATCCAATATATTGAGAAATGAAAACTCGAATATTACTTTGTCTGGTTTATTTTGTATGGTGTGTAATCATTACTGCTCACTGCTGTATTTTGGAAATACATTACTGGCTGGCCAGTTCTGACATGCATCAGTGCTTCATACTGGAATGTGTTTGTATTTTTATTCTCAGCGGCATGAAATGATCGCTGGGCGTCGGCTGGTGGGTCAGTAGCATATAAAAGGAAGATTTGAGAAGCAGGATCTGCCATTACTACGAGAGACTGAAACACTGATCAACACACTGCTCTACAGATCAATACACCTGCACTGACGAACCAGCACAGAAACATGGCCAGTGGATCTTGTGGTAGGTTTGTCTTTTCAAAATAATTATAATAAAACTAATTCTCTATGGGCATGAAAAAAATCCATGAAACTTCATCGCTGTTATGAGACAAAAGATTGCCACTTTGATCAATCTAAGATCTGGACAATTTTTTGTGAGATGAAAAACATTTCAATCTCATTTTTTATCTCTGACTGCTTGAAAAAGGTTGATGATGGAAAACTTTTTACCAGTGGAGTAGTTTTCATTCATATAACTGAGTATAGATTAATTTTAACTTAGCGGTATTCAGCTACCCAGTAACATCGACCTTCCACAAGGTATACATTAATAAGTTGGTTAATTTTAAAGCGTAAAATTACATTGCGTTACTTGTTATGCCATTTCATATACTTATGCATGCATATATTGTGTCAAAATGCAGTTGAAAAGATATGTAGTTTTATGATAGGTAAAATACGCAAGTCTGAATGTTAGTAGTCCCTTAGTTGTGTGACAAGTTGCATTATCATGCTGGAAGTAGCCATTAGAAGATGGTATGGTCACCAGAAATACTCAGGCAGTGGCAACCGATGATTGATTTGTAATCAAGGGTGTCAGGAAAACAGGCATCACAGTCTTACACAACCGTCGCCAGACTGAAGCTTTTGACAGAAGGCAGGTCCATAAATTTATGGTGCGGGCACCAAATTCTGACCCCATCATCTGCGTGTCTCAGCAAACATCAAGATGTATTAAACCAGGCTTTTTATGATCCAGACAAGGGACTAGATGCTGTGATTGAGTACAATTCAATAGTAGGGTTTATTGATAGTAAAATGGCGATGACTCTGAGGGATGGAGCCCAGAGCAGAATGGCACAGTTCAGTTCAGATGGTCATGGGCTTGAGTGTACAGTGTGTCTGTGCCAGGCCAGGGATGTCCCGGGGCAGCAGCCAGATGGAGATCACTCTCGCCAGGGCTGAACTGTCAGATGGTAGGACCGTAGAGTTTAGTAGGAACACAGTCCCAATCCTGATGGGGGGAGGCATGCAGGATGTCAAACCAATCAAAAGCGACAGCATATCTAAAAGATGTGATGGGATGGGAGGAGACGTTAAGGGAATTCACACAAGATTTGCGACAAGGCTGTGATTTCCCCATCACCACAGGTCCAGTTTTGGTGCGCTTGTGCTCACTGCAGCCTCAGATTTCTGTTTTTGGGTGACAGGAATGGATCTCGACGAGGTCTTCTGCTATTGTAGCCCATCTGCCACAGGGCTTAACATGATGCACATTCTGATATGCTTTTCTTGCTTTTCTGCTCATCACATTTTTAAAGTGTGTTTACCTGAGTTATCGTAGCCTTCCAAGTTCAGACCACTTGCCATTCTCCACTGACCTCTTTCATCAACAAGGCATTTCTGTCTGCAAAACTACTGCTCACTGGATGTTATTTATTTTTCACTCCATTTTCTGTAAACTTGACAGGCTGCTGTGCATGAAGATTCAGGAGGAATACTCCAACCAGCCTTTCTGGCATCAACAACCATTCACCAGTGTTAAGAGTTTTTACGCAATGTGGTCCATGGTGGGTTTACCTCTCTCACTGAGGACCTCCCATCGGAGGGATTATTGCCCAGCTCTCACCTCGCCTTACAGTGCAATAGTTCTCTAAAACCATTCCCATTCACGTTTCCTAATTAGCAACTAAGTTTCCTCAGTGGCGAGGATCAATCAGTGGAATTACTATCAATTTAACCTCAGCTTACATTATTGTTCACTGCAATCAAGCATTTTACTATCCACATTAATGGTGACATGAAACACCAATGTCTTTCAAAGCTACTGAATTGCAGCGGCTCACAAAATGGTTTATAACCCCAATTCCGAAATAGTTGGGACAAAGTGTAAATTGTGAATAAAATTAAAACGCAATGACTTTCAAATCACACCAGCCAGTATTATATTCACAATAGAACAGAGATAACATAGCAAATGTTGAAACTGAGAAATTTTACAATTTTATCCACAAAATGAGCTCTTTTCAAATTTGATGCAGGTCCTGAATTTCAGCGCGGGATTACAGGTATTGCGCACAATTTAATTGATTCCCGCAAATCCAACACTTATAATGCGGGGAATTCCTGCGCACATTTACAGCGATCCAATGTCTGCAGCGGTGCTTACTGCTAGGAGACTGGCCGCAACCGCTGTGTCCGACTGACTTCGACCCTGAACACACCTGTAGCTCTCTCTGTACCTCCCGTAAGCCCAAAACAGACAAGCTAACAGTGATACATCAAGTTTGAGGAAACACAGACCGCTGGAAAACGTTAATGTACATCATCTTAGGCGGAACCTGCTCAGAAAAAAAGAGCGGAGCCCGAAAACCGCGCCATGTGATGTCAACATTAACAATGTTAATCCTCAGACAGGTAACTGTAACATTACAGTATATGAGCGGCTCCAACTAAACAACGGTGATATTAGCGCCAATGTGTAAAATGCTGCGGTACTGCGTTTTATCAGCTGATGTTACATAAAGTCAATATTAAGTCACTCAGATGTTTCTCATTCAGCAGTCCCGAGACATTCAACAAAAACGTGATGCTAATGCTACTGAAACAGAATATAACTACTTAACTGTATAATAGTGTATAACTTGTAATTACTGTAAAATAGGCTATAGTTCAGAGAATAACTTAACTACACTGGCCTAACCTGTGCAATGTAATTCAATGCAATACAACAGCTCCAGGGGTGTCTTGATTGGTGGGGCCCAGAGCTTCCCTTTAAAACAATTATTAACCCTGACCGCACTCAATCATTCTCAAAACAATCCTTCCAGGATTTTCCCGGCTTTTTTAGGGCTTCAAGCCCGTAGGGCTGAAACCCTATTGTTTTTGTGCTGGTTTATTTTTATTATTATTATTATTATTATTATTATTAATATTATTTTTCTTCTTCTTCAGAAATGTTTTTCGCAAATTCCGTGAGATGGTAAATGGTAGAGACCTGAAATTTTGCACATTGGTTGGAAGTTGTGTGTAAATGCTGACCAAGGCATTTTAACTCAGTAGGCCTGATGGTGGCGCTATAATTCAAGAAAACAGGTTTTTCACTTTAAAGGTCATAACTCCTAGGCTGTAAGTCCGATTCACACGAAACTTGGTACAGACATTCTTTGGTTCATTCTCTACAACTTTCCCATAAATACCTCTAAGATCCGCCATATTTGATTTTCCAAAATTTTGAATTCTTTGAAAAACACATTTTTGACATCTCCTCCTAGGCCGTGGGTCCGATTCCTTCGAAATTTGCTGTGGATCATCAGTGGACCAAGCTTATCAAAAGATTGCATAAAGCTTGTTGAAATCTCATTTCGTTTCAAGATATTGACCAATGAACTTCAGCAGGGGCGTGGCTTAGCACAAAAATGGACAAAATTCAACAACCATTGGGCCAATCGTCACAGAACTTGCAGAATATGTCCATATGAGTACCAGGAACATACGTTGACAGTTTCATGCAAATCGGCCCGTAGGGGGCGCTAAAACACAAATCAGATGATAAATCAGCAATTGTTTGTCCTATAGCCATAAAACTCACAGGATATATTCACAGTCCGCCGTGCCATCCACAGATGCCACCTAAAACTCTATCATGCAAAAAGGAAGCCATTGTTGAGCATGATCCAGAAGTGCCGCCCGTGTTCTGTGGGCCAAGGCTCATTTAAAATGGACTGTAGCAAAAGTGGCAAAGTGTCCTGTGGTCAGACGATTCCAAATTTGACATTCTTGTTGGAAATCATGGGCGTCGTGTCCTACAGGCTAAAGAGGAGAAAGATCACCCCTCCTGTTATCAGCGTTCAGTTCAAAAGCCAGCATTTCTGATGGTATGGGGATGCATTAGTGCATATGGTGTGGGACACTTGCATGTTTTAAAAAGCATCATGACTGCTGAAAGGTATATAAAGGTTTTAGAGCAACATATGCTCCCCTCCAGATGAAATCTATTCCAGGGAAGGCCTTGTGTATTTCAGCAGGACAATGCAAAACCACAAACTGCAGCTATTACAACAGCATGGCTTCGTAGTAGAAGAGTCCGTGTGCTGAACTGGCCTGCCTGCAGTCCTGATCTTTCACCGATTGAGAACATTTGGCGCATAATTAAACAAAAAGTCCGTCAAAGGAGACTCAAAACTCTCCAGCAGCTGGAAGCCTGTATTAAACAAGAGTGGGATCAAATTCCGATGGCTAAACTCAAGAAACTTGTGTCCTCAATGCCCAGACACCTCCACGCTGTGTTAAAAAGAAGAGGGATGCTACACCATGGTAAACAGGCCCTGTCCCAACTTTTTGAGACCTGTAGCAGCCATCAAATTTGAAATGAGCTCATTTTGTGGATAAAATTGTAAAATTTCTCAGTTTCAACATTTTCTATTTTCTCTATTCTATTGTGAATAAAATACTGGCTGGTGTGATTTGAAAGTCACTGCGTTTTGATTTTATGAACAATTTACATTTTGTCCCAACTATTTCGGAATTGGGATTGTATTAAAAGGACAAAGGTTTGGGCGATTTTTAGCCTTTTTCTAGCATCGCCTTCTGAAGTTCTAATTTTGAGCTGGAATATCTTAAAGGGGCAATAAGCGAAAATGCATCATTTCTAGATTGAAGGAATTAAAAATCGCTATGTGAAGAACAAGAGGTGTAATTTCATCTGGAGTATAGCAGGACGTCACACACCCGCTCTCTGTGTTGATCTCCAGACCCTTGTTTACAAAGCCCAGTCTGGCTGAGCGTTCATGTATGTTCATGTGAATCACCGCTTCCTCCTTCCCGAGAATGCATTCATACAGCCAGTGAGCAGTGGCAGCGCGTCTTTTTTAAAAAGCGAAATGGCAGAGAGCGGAACAAAACGTTCACCTGAAGACGAGCAGGATCCGAAATTACTTCTAAAGAAACAACGGTCGTTGGCGAAGAAGTTGTCAGGTAAAGAAAGGGACAGAACCCGGATTAATATTAACCTTGCATTTCCAAGGTGGGGAGCACTGCAGGAGCTAAAGGGGCTACAATTAGACTCGGAACTAGCTCTTCTTCTCCTGGACAGGTTAAGTAACAACATAAAGTCAAATGTCTGCTTTAATTCGTGTTACAGTATCGTTAGGCACATGTCGCTATGTCGATTAAATTAAATTTAATGTTACAATCGTGGCATGGGTTAATGTCCGGAGCTTGAGTTGTTAGCGGCTCGGTCCCAGCAATGGGCCAGGCGTTACGGTTGTGTTAGATGAGTAGCCAGGCAGCCAGCAAACATTTGCAATTAGCACAAATCTGCAGTTTTGTGAGCATTTCAGGTTCGATGTACTGAGTAATAATGTCATGAAACTTAAACTGGCCCGTCATTCTGCCGAATAGCAGAGGTAGAGGGAGGTGTGGCTCATGACACACTTTGTTTTGGTTTACAGGCAGTGCACAACAGCAAACCTAGCAGTGAAACTATTTCGCTTATTGCCCCTTTAAGCAAATTCTAAGTGTAAAAAAATGCCCCAAAACCTGAAGAAAACTACCCCCTCCTGTAACAAACAACCCAATATATTTTTTCCTCACCAGCATTACGCATGCGCGGAATATAGGGGTTGCTGCAGATCAGTCATGTAGTCTAATAAACTTTCTATCTTTACAGTGCATATTGAGTACAAAAACCTGATAATGTCAATTCTACAGCCGTTAAAAGAAAAAGTGTAGCAACTAGACCCGGTATCCCCTATATTCCGTGGGCTGAGGATTAACTGGGCCTATCTCCACTTTTCATGAAAAATTATGTTCTACCATAGAAGTAATCTCAGTATTAACAGGTACTATATCCTGATGTAATTTTTTCAATGATAGATGGCAGCTGGGAGAAACATCCAGAAAGTGCATAGTACTTTGTATGAATTTTCAGTCCACTTCAGTTTAAAAGTTCTCGTCCACATTGTCCAATCAGGGGAGCTGGATATAGGGTCACCTGATCAGAATGACAAGATAAGCTGCGCCAAAGGTTCTATCCACTCTACCATTTCAAAGTAAAATCCCTGTAATAGGGCTAGTTCTTGTCTACTAACATTGGCGTCATTTTCAGGCATGCACATTAGAGTGGTTGGCAAGAACTAGTGTAAATCAATACAACAAAACAGGGGAAGTATGGTATCCTGCAATTGTGAAACCGATTCGGCGGTCTCTGAGTATGTACAAAACCTTTTCAGTCCCGCGAAGGCAAGATATTTCTCTAAGCTTAAGTACAACGAAGGTCTATGTAGGCTTCCAGATTCTTACGAGCTGAAAGATTGGAGGAACGACCCTTCTTTGGGTCTGGGTCAGCTGGATCATCACTTGATATTCCTACATCGAACAGAAATTCAACATTTATTGATCATTGTTGATCAGTGAAAGTAATTCACAGTAGTACGTTTACCAGAACGATTTTAAAAGGGGGCGCCAATATATTTTGGGGGTTTTGGGGTTTAGAATTTATCATTAATATTTAATATCGTGAATGCATATACCCAGCAAACATGAGACGTCCGCCCGACGTGCAGATCATGTCTATATCGCGTTGGTCGATCCAGGACCATATCTGTATGTCAATACGATGCACAAATAAGATTCAAGATTGAGCCTTAGACTGAACCTCAGAAGATCGTCTGCCTGACATGCAGATCGCGTCGCCAATTTTTAAGATCGCATTCAACCGTTTGTACCGCTGTTTAAGAGCATGAACATCCCCATAGTCCTATCTCCACAATACAGAACCCACCACTTCCTGTAGCTCAATGTTCTCCTCAAAATAAAACACCCTGCTGTGTGAACTCAGATGACACAACTGATATGTGGTTCTACACTTAAGTCAATATAAGGTATTTTTTGGACGTCTATTGACGTGCAAGACGGGTGCAGGATTTAGGTTGTTTTCACTGTTGCCATTTTACAAGACAAAGCAGGGCAAGCAAATGTGTGATTGGCTAATAAGATTGATGATGGTTCGATTCCATATTGGCATGCCACAACTATTCTAGTGATACAGGAACCACAGCGCAAGGGCAGTATGGTCCCGAAACACCTAAATGGAATGAGACCTTTTTTTTTTTTTTCTCCTGCGCTTACTGCTTTGACATGACAAAATGGCCTTTGTGAAAAAGGTCCGACAAGTAATTCAACAATTAATCGGCAAGAACTGGAGCGAGAGCACAGAGGTTGTTGGTGATGATGATGATGATGATGATGATGATGATGATGATTATTAGGCCTGTTAACCCAGCAAACATGAGACGTCCGCCCGACGTGCAGATCATGTCGGGCAATTTATAAGAGTCACTCCATGCGCGCTCTCCAATTCTTGCCTATTCATTGTTTGCTCGTGTCAGACCTGTTTCACAGAGGCCAATTTGACATGTCATGCATCAAGCACAGGTGTAATGATTATGGTCTCATTCCACCCAGGTGTTTCAGAGTCATATGGCCCTTATGCTGTGGTTGCTGTCTTACTGGAATGTAACACACCTATATGCAATGGAACCATCATCACTTTTATTAGCCTAATTACATCGGCGCTTGCCCAGCTTTGACATGTAAAATGGCAACTGTGAAAAGGATCTATTTCCCGCACCTGCCTTGCACGTCAATAGACGTCCAAAAAATACCTTATTTTGACGTCCAAATACAGAACCACATATCTTTGGTGCAATCTGAGTTAACACTGTAGAGTGTTTTTTTTATTTTCAAGAGTACATATGATGAGCTACAGGAAGTGGAGGGTTCTTTATTATGTAGGGACGGGACTATGGGGGTGTTCATGAAGTTAGACAGCAATAAAGACTGTTGAATGAGACTCTTACAAATTGCCGACATGATCTGCACCAGTGACGTAGCCAGCGGGTTGCCAAAACACGTTCCTTTCTGACAGCAATTAGTCCTGGCAAGTTCTCAATCATTTTCCTTTCTTGACGCGTTTTCCAATTATCGTAATTGGCAACTGAAGACACGGTGTCTCTCCATATGCGATCTAACAGCAATGAAATCATGGGCTAAATTCAGTTCAAAAAAATAATTAACTTATTAACTCTTTCAACCCCAGATATTCTAGCATCACTATACCCTTCAACCCCACAGCCCTCTGTAGAGGGCTGGTCATTATCTGGACATTGTATCTTACTGTTATCTCTGGAATCCCATTAAATGTAACCTGATATGTTCCAATCAATTAGTCAGATTGTTTGAATTTTCCCTACAGGAATTTGGGGTTGAAGGGAATATGTTGGTCAGCCCTCTGTAGAGGGCTGTGGGGTTGAAGGAGTTAATTGGCCAGTTGATTGAACTGGTCGCATTCCAATGAAATATCGCCATTCACTCTTGGTATTGCGTGGGTTGATAAAAAAGTGGCACTCGGCCGTTAAATAGGCTATAAAAAGCATGCGGCTCAAGCTATTTGGCAGGTATGCAATTTTGAATAACATTGATTTAAATACAGCAAATACGCGTCCAGATGAATGATTGTTGTCTTACTTAATCGGGGAGAACAAGCAGCACCTGCTAAGTGTGGAGTGCTCTCGGAGTGAACCTTTTGTTAATCATGAAAATGACTGAGAACATGTCAGGAGTCAGGACTAATAATTGTTTTAAACGGATGTTTTGTGCACCCCAATTATCAGTTCTGGTTCCGCCACTGTCCTGAATTTAGCCCATGATTTCATCGCTGTTAGATCGCATATGGAGAGAAACCGTGTCTTCAGTTGCCAATTACGATAATTGGAAAACGCGTCAATAAAGGAAAATGATTGAGAACTAGCCAGGACTAATTGCTGTCATAAAGGGACGTGTTTTGGCACATCCGCTGGCTAGGCCACTGATCTGCACGCCGGGCAGGCGTCTCATGTTTACTGTCTGGGTCAAGATTGATTCACAGTCGTATATTGATGTTCTGCAGCGACGTCACAAAATCACGCGGACCATTTTTGCTGGGCGGAAGCGCAGAATTGTAAATGGAGAGCTAATGGAGAGCGGCGCAGTCCTGACAAAAAAAATTAGGAAAACAGACTGCCTCTGTAGATTTTGAGAGATATACACCGGTATGTCTGTTCCGTTATCGATGGAGGTGAGCCACCTTGAAAGTGTCCACAAAAATTGTTACTTTGATAAAGTAAATCTCGCTGGATTACAGACGGACCCCCTATCTTCTCCTGTCCGAGAAGTTCACTGATTTAAAGATCTTAGGACATGAAATTCAGCTGTTTTTTATGTGATAAAATGCTACAAAGTATCTATCTTGAACAATTAGTGATGGTTTTAATATCACATCCTTTACGCAATGTTTAAAAAGCTGCATTTTATCTGCTAAATTATCCACTTCAGGGAACGCCCCCTTTGCCTCAATCGAGAACATTTGCGCTGGGCCAGCTCAGCCCGCGTGAAGTCGTAAGTTGTACACGGATTGAGTCTAGGTGGTTAATGAGTTCACGACTCTAGTCTGGACGGAGAATATTTTAAAGAATTGACCAACAAAAATCACCGAGAGTGAACGGAAAGCGATGTGTAGTGTGGGGATGCAGTGCAACGCATGCATATGGCCACGGAATGTTTCTATGGCGAAAAAGATGCAGAGATATCGAGAATATGGACAAAACATGTGCAACGTACTAGTGCCGACTTTTGCTGGCCCAAAGCAAGCCCAGGTCACTGAAACCTATGATATCTGACCAACATTTTGAGTATTCATGTTTTTACATATCGTTATTATTATTATTTGCGGAACCCAAATCGTTTCTCTGCACTGCCTGTTCAATAGCCAGCCAACTGGCTGTTCAGTGTGATCTAGCCAGCTAAGCAGTGAAATGATACTATTCACGGCGCTCTATTTATTTCTGAGTTAATGTGTGCTTGCTAGCTTACTACCTAATAATAGCAAGCTGCAAGATCTGGTTTACACGTTGTGATATCATTCACGGCTCTATATTTCTCAAGACTGTGTGTTCGCCATAACAAGCTAATAATAGCAAGCTGCGAGTGCGTGACGCTTACAGGCATTGTTTTGAGAGCTCATGAAACAGTGCACAGGAATGAGTAGAGTTAGCCTGGCACCGCCAGCTTTTCGTACTTCGCTCAATTTCATTTCGCTTCACCACTCAGACTGGTCACTGAGCTCTGCCTCATTTACCACTGACAGAAAATACGCCGGACCAACCAGCAAACAGAAGGCGTGGCGAGAGCCATGATGTAGCAGCTGCTCGAGTTTGAAATTGTAGTCTCCGAAATCAACAATGGCTACGGACATAGATGCATCGGGAGGCCATTCGCTCTGTCGTGGAGAAAAATCCCAGGTATCAGCGACTTATAGCCACAACAAGATGAATGTTATTTTTTGAATGGAAATGATGTTGTAGCGCTACTCCCTACAGATTGTCATATCTATTTAATAGCCATCATGAAATAGGCACCCTGTTCATCTCTGTGAGAGACAGCCGAACCACCTAAGCTAGCTTGTAGCTTCTAGTGTTACATTGCTCACGAATTTAACACTATAAGTTAGCAGCGAACTTTTTAAAAGCCGTGTTTTTGTTCGTGTCACAAGACCTATTCACTGTCTCAGTGTCATGTTATTATCAATGAATGAAATGGCTGTTTAGAGCCAAACTGTGTTGCTATAAAGTTAGATAGCGAGCTCGGTATGATGTTAGCGCAGTATGGTTAACGGTTCGATTTTTCGTGTCAACGAGATTTCGATCTTGATGTAAATAATGCATTATTCTGTGCCGATTCTGCTGTTGGTTTGGTGTCTTACATTTTTTTACAGCAGCAGTATCTGCAGGAAAAACGATAGCTCAACAGTTTGTTTCTTGTAAGGAGAACAGAAAGAGCTCCTTTGGTTATTTTAAAGTGAATGAGTGAAGGCAAAAATTTGGTAGATGGGCATATGTATGGGTACAGTATTAACTTTATTGTACTGATCAGTCTGTTTCGCTGCATTCCTGGTATGAAGGACTGTGTTTACAGCAGAAGTACTAGGCGACTGAGCCGGCGCATGACATACATCATCGCCAAAACGTTAGTGATTAGTTTACGGGTACACCAATGATTTTAAACTTTAGACAAGTGCCCACCCACCAGGAAGTAAACACTTGTCAATGACTGGCCAGACTCTGTGTACAAAGCAAAGCTTAAGTAGCAGAGTCTGGTTTTACCAAACTAGAGTAGAGCCATGAACATTATCATTTCACTACTGGCTAGATCAGGCGTGAGTTCAACCACCATTTAGCCTAATATATTATGGTCTTGTTAGGTAAGGTAACCAAACGTCTGGTCTATTGAACTCACCGGGTTGAAAAGTGAGTAGGCTGGTTCTATATCGCGTGCTCCGCCTCTAATGGGCTTCGCTATTGATTTACCCCTCGAGGCTCCGGCCTCGGTGCCTGAGAAAATTGAACTCACCTGCTCCGTAGGAGTGGGTAGCTTCCCCACCTCCCATAAAGCCTCGGTGCTGCCAATGCTCGTCTCCTTTTTCACTCAGCCTTCTGAAGAAATTGGACACGAGAAAGCATCCATGATGAAGTCTTGTTTGCAGTGCGCCTCCCCATGGTGGCCGAGGACCAACATGACGATTGCTTCGTGTGTTTGGGCTGGCGTCACCAGGTGGAGGCTGGTTCTTGTGCTTGCGGGCGCATGGCCTCCCCGGAGGAGCGCGAGTGCCGGCAGCAATTCTTTCGGGCCGACGTGCCCTCCAGGCTGGCTCGGGAGCCAGCCGAGAGCCAGTGGCGGCGGTCCGCTCAAGCCTTGGAGCGAATATGATGAGGAGGATGACCTGCGCGTCTATCAGGAAGATCCGCAGCCCTCTTCCGTGACGAGGAGCCTCCCCAGAGCACCGCTACCCGCCGGACGACCTGCCTGGGTTATTCCGGCTCGGCGGCGTGCGGATGGAAATGCCCTGCCTCCGCAGCCCCCAAACACCCATGGAGACAACTTCACCATTGGCCTGCTGGCCTAGCCAAAATCAAGCCGCGGCCCAAGGTGGTTTGCCCCAGATGCCGCCCATCGCCACTCGCCCAACATGATTGGGGAATCCGATTCGCCGCCAAGTCTCCAGCAGTCGCGTATGCGCCCGTATTCCACCGTTGAGGGCTGGGAGTGGGATACGGGCGTCCGCGCCCATTGAGGACGCGGTGAGGTGGTGCCTGGTCCCCACCGCCTCCATGTGGCCAAGCGGTGGGCTGCATCCGTCCGAGAGGGGACAGGATGACAGCGAGCCTCTTTCGACCACTGTTATGCCAACCCGGCCCAGGGAGTCGCGTTAGCTAACAATCTGGCTTTCCTGGCTGGCTCCTTGGATCGTCTGGCGCGCAAAAGGCGGAGTTGGTGCCGGAGGAGATCGAAGAGATCCAGACCACGGCCAAGAACGATGTCCCGGATGTCTCAAGCATTCGCCATTACGGGGAAGGAGCATGTGTGCAGCCCAGGTGGGTAACCGCACCTGTGGCTTGGGCTGTCGTCATAAAAAAAAAGGAGCGGGAAAAGCGGGCGCTAATTAATGCGCCCATTGCCCCCCACTTTACTATTTGGACCGGACGTCCAAACCATGGTGGATCGGTTGGAAGCAGCCCGGAAGGCAGCTGAACAGCTGGGCTCCCACCTACGCCCACAGCAGTCCGCCGCCCGGGCCCGCTGCTCTCAACCTCCGCCCAGCCCGCCCGCCGCTGCAGGTCGGATGATCGGCCGCCCGGGCCCCAGCCAGCCAAGCCTGGAGTCGTGCCGACCACAGCCTCAGTCTCGCCAGGTCCGCACCAGGGTGGGGGCCCTCGGCGTCAGCCTGGGGGAAAACAGAAAATAAAAGGCGTTTTTCAGTGTTTGGCCTCTGAGTCTTTCTATTCCCACACTGCACACACTGACACGCTGGCTGTTTCCAGGTGGTAGCAGTCAAAGGTAAACTGGGTCAAAAACCTACGGAGACAGAGTGGTAGCTCTGCCTGCCGTGGGATATGGTTATTGAGGATGCGGGCGTGAAGCTCGTGTTTCCTCCGCCTCCATTAAATTGTACTCTTAAAACTGGGGCTTAACCGGCTAATAGCCTGTTTATGAGGTACTAGCTAGCTAACCGCCCGGCATGGTTTGCGTCGCACTACTCATGGTGGTAGTACTCGACCAAACTTAGTGGCTAAACCAAGGTTGATAACCCCCAACTTTCAGTGCTAAAATTGCTCAAAACGAATCCCTAAAAAGCGAGGAACTCACTTTGTCCAGGCGCCGCCACCAGCGAAGAAACGTTCACAAACTAAAAGTCAGCATGTTGCTAACGCAGCTTGCTCAAACAGTTGGTCAGGACATCGCCAGCTGACTTTTTTGCTTCGGGGTCACACGGGCGGGGTTGCCCGCCATTTTTGGCTCCATGGCTCCTGAAGTGTCACAAAAATACTCACTATGCATCCCAGTGGCAAGAGACGGGTTGTATACGCAAAACGTAATTCTGGTGCTGGGGCTTCCGGAACCAGTGGAGGAAGGTGTCACTCGTTCTGCCCCCACAGCTCGAGGTGTGTTTGGATGCCAATGTTTCTGAGGGTAACGCGTCAGGGAAGGGCTTTCGCTTGACTTCAGAAACAGCTGCGCCCCCACCACCCCACGGGTGAATGAGTCACCAGGTGACGTGCTTGGGGTTGCAGCGGATCGCTGTTGCCCGTGGCCTCTCAGCTCTTTTCGGCAGGGCCCTTGGTCGAACCCTCCCACAAGGAGAGGGGCGCTTGGGACGGCAACCCGGACTAGCGGAAACCATAGAATTGACTGCTTCGCCACTCACGAGCCATTATCAGTCGTGGGTGAGCTTGTGCGCCCTCCCAGTCTGGCTGGACAGAACACTGTGGAAGGGATATGCGCTGCAGTTTCGCTGCCGTCCTCCCCCATTCAAAGGCATTGTGGACGAACCTCCCCAATTCCCAGAAGACGGCTCTTGAAGGAGGAAGTGAACTTCGCTTCTGAAAGGGCCGTGAGACCGTTCTCTATCGGAAGCTCGGACGGGTTTTATTCCCTTATTTCTTGATCCCAAAAAAGTCGGGAGGCCTGAGGCCCATTCTGGATCTTCGAGAGCTAAACAGTTACATTAACGCGCGCAGACCATTCCGGATGCTGACAGTAAGGATGCTGCTGGAATATGTCAGGCCAGGCGACTGGATGACGCCAATAGATCTGACGGACGCTTATTTTCATGTCCCTATCCTGCGGCGCCATTAAAGTTCCTGCGCTTGCGTTGCAGGACGGATCTTTCAGGTTTTGCTGCCTCCCCGTTTGGCTATTCCCTGGCACCACGGACATTTTCCAAATGTGTGGAGACAGCGCTAGCACCGCTCGGCCCGGCAGAGAGGGATCGGATTCTGACCTATTTGGACGATTGGCTGATCCTGGCCCTTCCGAACAGATGGCAGCCGCCCATACGAGGTTGGTGATGCAACATATTGTGCAGCTGGGCTGGGCTATCAACTCGACAAAAGCACCCTGCAGCCCAGCCAGACAGCGCGGTACTTAGGGATGCTGTTGGACTCTCGGACTATGACCGCACGCCTGTCTGTGGAGAGAGCGGAAGCGATCCTGTCTTGTGCCCAGGGATTACGGGGCTAGTGGCGGTGCCGCAATAGCAGTCATGTCACTACTGGGGATGATGGCTGCTGCCCATCTAGTAGTCCGCTTAGGGCTACTGCACATGAGAGATCTGCAGCACTGGTTCATACGCCCGGCTGGACCCGAGGCGAGACCAGCAGCGCATCCTCCGTGATACCAATGCAAGCACGGCAGACCTTGGAGTTTTGGGCCTCACGCAGCCGGCTCCAAAGGGGAGTTCGGATGGGGTCGTGGCTCACTATACCCATGTATTTGTGGATGCCTCCCTCACAGGGTGGGGGCGGAACTTGCGCCCTGCTTCTGTCGCCCGGTACATGGCAGGGGCCCGGCGGCACATCAACCTACTAGAACTCATAGCAGTTCAGAGGGTGCTGCACCATTTTCCCCACAGTTGGATGGGAGGCACGTCCTAGTGAGATCGGACAACGAATGGCGTGCATTAGCCTATCTCCAACAGGCAAGGGGGGTCAGATCAGTGGCCCTACACAAGATGGCTGCTTCCACCCTGAGATGGGCGGATCGCCATCTCTGCTCCCTGGAAGGCCCAGCATGTTCCTGGCATCCTCAACACGGGCAGATGGGATGTCCAGGGGCGCTGCCCGAGGAGGATTGGAGCCTCCCCGGCTTACAGCCAAACGGATCTGGAGGCTGTTTGGGTGACGAAGGTGGATCTGTTCTTGAACAAGGAGAACGCTCTGTGCCCGCTGTGGTTATCCCTGAGGCCTACCGACATCCTCCCCTGGGGTGGATGCATTGGTCCATCCAGCTGGCTAGCAGCCGGCCTGCTGTATCGTTCCCGCGGCTGTTAATGCCACTTCTTCGCAGAGTGAAGGAGCAGCACCTGTGCATAATTGTGGCACCACTGTGCCCGAGCGCCAGATGGTTTCCGGATCTCATCCAGCTGGCATTGGGGGAGCCCATGGAGATTCCGGACCTCCCCCTGACGGCACTTTCGGGTGCGAACGCCGATCGCGCCCTCCCCTCCTGGCCTGGAAGTTGAAAGGGTAAAGTTAACTGAATTGGGCCTGCCCGAGGCCGGTGGTGTCCACAATTCAGTATCTGGCGTGCCCCAGCCACGCCCAAGGCTTATGCGAAGTCGTTGGCGGATTTTTGTCGGCTGGTGTCAGGCGAGAGGCCTGAACCAGCGCTCATGCCCCCCTTCAGGGGTGCTGGATTTCCTTTAAGGCTTTCGGGGGGCGCAGCATCCACTCTGGGGTGTTCGCGCAGCCATCAAGCGGACATGATGGGTTTGACCGCTTCACAGCCAGAAGTCACCCCTGGTAAAGCGCTTTTTGAGGAGTCCGCAGGCTAAGACCCTGGCGAGCGCATGGTCCCGCAATGGGATCTGCAGGCGGTGTTGGGCGGCCTGGCAGGACCACCATTTGAACCCTGGATCAGGCGGACCTGCATATTTTATCAATCAAGACGGCCCTCCTTTTGGCCTTGGCGCCAGCCAGGAGGGTGAGCTGGGCGCCCTCCTCGTGCCTGGCATGTCTGGCCCTAAGTGAGGACAGTGGGTCAGTGGAGCCGCCCTAATCTGTCCTTCCGACCAAAGGTCACCACCACAGCCTTCAGATCATTCAGATCCGGGTTACAGGCTTTCTGCGTTCTCCTCCGTCACTTACCAGCCACCAGCG